>VMDO01007129.1:0-63998 GCA_007922755.1 Pedetes capensis | reverse complement strand
TTTTCTATTTTTACTATTTGCATTAAATGAGAGTGTTGCTTACTAATTTGAGTTATTTTCCTTTCCTCCTTCCCCTCACTGCCCATATGGGTTACTAAAGTAAACCACATTATAACTAAGGTAGATACTATTCCCAGTACATTCAAACTTTGGGGAAAGTCAAGCTTACTCTGTCCCTAAGGAAGAAGGAATCTGATTACAGTCAAGTGCATGATCTCTTTTCTGGGCAAACCACTCTTCTAGAGAAAGCTGTTAGAGAAATAGAACCACAAATGGAGCAGGCCTATAAAATGTCTCATGGATCACTTCCCCACTTTCCCCTTTGATCAACCTGTCTCTTTGTAAACCATGTTAAAGTCATGTGGGAAGCCTCTTATTAGTAAGAGATAGTTAATGCTCATCATAGGCCAGGAAAAAACAAAACAAAGCAAAAACAAAAACATATGGGGCTGAGAGAAGGGAGAATTGGGGAAATCCACTAAAGCTGGAATCTAAACTAGATAGGAGGAACTCTAAGGTCTCACCTGAGATCCATCTTCTACATAACAATAAAAAGAGTGCTATACTACAGTGTCCCATTTTCTTATGTTGTAGTCCTAGTAGCAACCCATGAGTCTCACACTTAGA
Organism: Pedetes capensis; assembly: GCA_007922755.1. Classification (NCBI taxonomy): domain Eukaryota; kingdom Metazoa; phylum Chordata; class Mammalia; order Rodentia; family Pedetidae; genus Pedetes; species Pedetes capensis. The sequence goes on along the minus strand of VMDO01007129.1, from coordinate 63,371 downwards.
AACTGTGGAGTACAGCCATTGTAGTAACTCATAGTTCTGATTAAAAAGTTGTTTTGTACTGAGTTAACCTGAGATTAACCAAAGGTTGATTTTCAGACATTCTCTTCTTCACTCGGTTGATAGAGTGCTAATCTTAGGTCTCTGAGGCTCTGGGAGGAGGATGTGGCATTCCACTCTCAAAGAAATCCCACAATAATCAGTCATTGAAAACCTTACATATGGTAACTATGAATCGGACACAACTTGACAGCACATAATAACTACAACTAGTGCTTTAAAATTGGGCCCATAAAAATATACTTGGTGACTTAATATGCAAACTACATGTGATAAATATATACATATATAATTCCTTCAGAATGCTAACAAGATTCCAGTTAGTCCATAATCCTAAATGATTATGCAACAACAAAACTAGTCATTTCAAAGCTACACGATTTGGAGGAAAATCTTACCTTCCAAGTACTAACACATCTACTGCCTGTCAAGTGGCTCAATGATTTTTTGCTTCTTCCTTTTTAATTAAAGCAGGAACCTGGAAGTAATTGCCTAATTAAGGCAGGGTTGGGAATATGAACTTAAAAACAATGATGTCAAATTAGCTAATGGTTCTCAGTGTTGGCAGTATACTGGGAATCCCCAAGGGAGGTTTAAAAAAATAGGCTCCACCCCTAGATATTTTGATGGGATTTATATGAAGTGTGGCCTGAGCTTTGACATTTTAAACATTCCTTATGCATCTTTAATATGCAATTCAGGCTGAGTACCACTGGGTTAAACATTGAGAGAGACCATATTTCATCAACTAACACTTACATACCATTAATATTTTCACTTGAGGGTATGTAAAACATGGAAATAATACAGACTATGAATGGAAATATTCTTTAAAATTGGACACATGATTCCTATCAAGTTTGAAATCTATCAGGTTTGAAAATTGAGAGTAATTCTCTGAAAGGAAGAAACACTAGAGCTGCTTTTTTTTTCTGAATGTACTTATTAAAATTTGATACAAATTGTATCAGTTTATTTTGAATAGAGATCGCTGTGATTTTGCTGGTACAGTTACTATTATTGATGGTTTAAAGATATACTTGAAAAATTTATAGTAATAAAAGAGGATTCCAAAGTTAACCTAAACTTACTAGACAATCTTCTACTAGAAGTTATGCTCAAAGTTTTATATGACAGAAATTTTAAAGTACACTCTAGTTCAGAAAATTAGATTTTTAATCTAAAGTATCATTTTGAAGCATGTTATTTCTTGGAGATTTGGTTACTTTAAGTAAGTATTTATGGCTCTTAAATTGATCTTTCCTTCTTCACTCATAAAAGTAATAACAAAGAAGTAGGAGGACAAGCAAAGGTATTTGACAGGCACTTAATCATTTTATACACATGTACAGATGTACATATATACATACATGTGTAAGCCATACATATATATTAATTTCTCCAAAGAATTGCTAGGTGTTAAAACTAAATAAGATAAATAGGAGTTTAAAATATATTTTTCAGAGGACTGAGAAAAAAATTTTGCATTAATTTTCATACTAGTTTAAAAAGCAAGGAATATCTGAAAGAAATACCTATCCTTTCCATACATTCGTTTTGAAATTTAATGGGATTAATGACTATTTGGACAGAAGAGACATTGCTGGGAGTTGAGTATGTAAAGGTTTTGTAATAAGCTGAGATACATAAGTAAAGAAGAATATATACATCTGTTTAAATATATACATATTTATATATCTATATATTTAAAAGCAAGTATATTTCTTAGCAATATTAGCTTAATCTGTAATATTTTTTGGAAATTATTTTATCAATTATTTAAGAGAGGATAGTATGCATGTCATGCCTACAACCATTCCAACCAGGTGTCCAATCCTGTCAGATCTTTAAGCAGGGTCAGCCTGGCTAGTACTTGGATGAGACACTGCCTGGGAATACTGGGTGGTGTAGGCTTGGGAGAAGCTCAGGGAGCCCACTCCCAAAAAACAATAAACTCTCAAAAATCCCATATATTAGATTATTTGGTTTTCTTCTTATATTTTTTTCATTGATCCATTTTCCATTGATCCAAAGAACATTTGTTCTTTGAGGACAAACAAATGTCCTTATGCACAGTGGCTTTCACAAAGTCATAACAAATAGGTGGAAGGGTATGTGTGGAGGGGAGTGATATGAAGAACTTGACTACAGGACAAAGAGAGTAAATAGGGTATCATTTATATTTTTATTTTATTATTTTTATCTTTCTTTGTTTTATTTTTGCATTATTGGTTTTTTTTCCTCAGCTTATTCTTCACCAGGACTCCATGCCAAAGTAATGCTCTCAGATTTTGAATGAAAAAACTAAGATTAAAATAATTTACTACACTTTCCTAACCTACACAGTTCTTAACTGCTAAAGACAGAAATGAAATCTAATTGCATGTGATTTTAAAACCTTTTCTTTCTGTATTATAGGAGTTCTCTGTAAGAGATTATTGATAAACCTTGGAATTTCCTTCTCCAAAAATTTCAAAACATACAGCAAATTCCATGCCTATCTCAGAGTTACAGAAAGTAGGGGCGTCATTAAAAAAATCTCATCTCATCTCAAGTTTAAGTATTAATATGTAATGGAAATAAATCCTTGGCTTTCATAGTATTTTGTGATGCTATTATAGAACATCATAGACTGGCAGATTCAACAATAAATATGTTCCCCATAGTTCTGGAAGCTGGAATCAAGGTGCCAATATGGTTTTGTTTTTGACCTTCCTTCAGGTTTGAGTTATGTTGTCTTCTTCCTGAAACCTCAGGTGGCATATAGGGGTCTCTGGCCCCTTCATCTTTTTATGAGGGCACTGTCCAATTTCAGATTCACCTGATGACATCATCTGAAATTAAGTTCCTTCAAAATGCCCACTTTCAAAACCATTTTGACAATTAGGTCTTCAGTCTGCTTTGAAGGGTAACAAATTTATAGTTCATAGCGTGTTCTGAAGCCTACTCATAGACTTTTCAAATATCCTTACCCCAAACTCGAGATGCTGAATGCTAAGGCAATGGGAAAAGAGTCAGTTACCACACAGGTGAAGAACAGAGGAAGGCTATTGGCCCTGGTGTATAATGTCCTCATACATGTTGTTGTTGTTGTTAGGTGCTGTCGAGTCCAGTCTGACTCATAGTGACACTATGTATTGTTGTTGTTGTTAGGTGCCGTAGAGTCGAGTCCGTCTCATAGCGACCCTATGTACAGCAGATCGAAACACTTGCCGATTCTGTGCCAGGCAAACAATCTTATTTATGTTTAAGCCCATTGTTGCAGACACTGTGTCAATCCATCTGGTGGAGGGTTTTCCTCTTTTGCGTTGACCTGCAACTGTCCCAAACATGATGTTCTTCTCCAGGGATTGGTACTCCCTGACTATATGTCCAAAACATGTAAAACACAGTCTAGCCATTCTTGCTTCCAGGGAGTGCTCTGGTTGCACTTCTTCTAGGAGAGATCTGTTGGTTCTATTGGCACTCCATGGTATAGTCAATAATTATCTCCAGCACCATAATTCAAAGGCATCAACTCTTCTTCTGTCTACTTGTTGAATGTCCACCTTTCCAAACCACATGAGAAGACTGAAAATACCATGGTATGAGTCAAGTGTACCTTCATCTTCAATGTGACATCTTTACTTTTCAATACTTTAAAAAGATCTTTTGCCATGGCTTTTCCCAAAGCAATGTGTCTTGTTTTCTTGGCTGCTGCTTCCAAAGTTGTTGATTGTAGAACCAAGTAAAGCAAAATCATAGACAACCTCTCCATTTATTTTGAAGTTGCTTATAATTGTAAGGATTTTTATTTTTTTGATGTTTAGTCACAATCCATACTGAAGGCTATGTTCTTTTATCTTCATCAGTAAATATTTCACATCCTCTGCACTTTCAGCAAGGAGAGTTGTGTCATCTGCATAACACAGGTTGTTAATGAGTCTTCCTCCAATTCTGATGCCACGTTCTGCTTCATAAAGTCCAGCTTCTCGGATTATTTGCTCAACATAGAAATTGAAGAAATATGGTGAAAGGATATAGCCTGACATACACCTTTCTCAACTTTTAACCAAGCAGTGTTTCCTGGTTCTGTTTGACAGATTCTTCATGAGTACAACAATTAGGTGTTCTGGTATTCCCATTCTTTTCAGTGTTATCCATAATTTGTTATGATCCACACAGTCAAATGCCTTTGGATAGTCAATAAAACATAGACACTTCTCTGATATTCTCTGATTTTGGCTAATATCCATCTGACATCAGCAATAATGTCCCTGGTCCCTGCCCTCTACTGAGTCTGGCTTGATTTTCTGGCAGTTTCCTTTTTATATAGTGCTACGGTGGCCTTTGAATGATCTTTAATAAAATTTTACTTGCGTGTGATATTAATGGTATTGCTTGATATTTTCCACACTCAATTGTGTCCCCTTTTTGGGGAATAGGCACAAATATGGATCTCTTCCAGTCAGTTGGCCAAGTAGCTGTTTTCCAAACCTGTTGGCACAAACACGTTAACACCTCCAGTGCTGCATCTGTTTGTTGAAACATCTCTATTGGTATCCCATCAATTCCTGGAGTCTTGTGTTTCATCAGTTCTTTCAAGGCAGCTTCCACTTCATCCTTCAACACCATTGGTTCCTCTTCATATGCAACCTCTTGAAATAGTTGGTCATCTACTAATACTTTTTTATACTGACTCTGTGTGTTCTTTCCACCTTCTTTTGATGTTTCCTGCATCATTTAATATTTTCCCTGTAGAATCTTTCACTATTGCCACTGGAGGCTTGAATTTTTTCTTCAATTACTTAAGCTTGAGATATACAGAGCATGTTCTTCCTTTTGGTTTTCTGTCTCCAGCTCTCTGCACATATCATTAAAATATTTGGCTTCATCATCCTGAGCTGTCTTTTAAAATCATCTGTTTAGTTCCTTAACTTCATCATGTTTTCCTTTTACTTTAGTTGCTCAAGGGCAAGTTCAAGATTTTCTTTTGACATGTAATTTGGTTTTTTATTTATTTCCTGTCTTTTTAATAACCTTTTGCTATCTTCATGAATGATGTCTTTGATGTCATGCCACAGTTGGTCTGGTCTCCTATCATTTGTGTCTAATGCATTAAACCTGTTATTGAGGTGATCTCTGAACTCAGGAGGGATACACTCAAGGTCATACCTTGCCTCTTATAACCTTGTTCTAATTTTCTTCAGTTTCAGTTTGAGCTTGCATATAAGATGTTGATGGTCTGATCCACAGTCACCACCTGGTCTTGTTCTGACATTTGATTTGGAGCTTTTCCATTGCCTTCTACCAAAAATGTAGCCAATTTTGTTCTTGTATGTTCCATCTGGTGAAGTCCATGTACATAATAACTGTTTATGTTGATGAGAAAATGTATTTTCTATGAAAGAGTCATTGGTCTGACAAAATTGTTTCATGCAATCTCCAACATCATTTTTTTCACCAAGGCAGTATTTTCCAATTAGTGAGCCTTCTTCTTTGCTTCCAACCATTGCATTCCAGTCACCATTAATTATCAGTACATCCTGATTGCATGTTTGATCTATTTGAGATTTCAAAAGCTGGTATAAATCTTCCTTTTCTTCATTTGCAGTATTAGTGTAAGTGCATAAATCTGAATAATGGTAATATTAACTTGCCTTCCTTGTAGGCATATAGATGTTATTCTATCATTGACAGCATTGTATTTCAGTACAGATCTTGAGATGTCTTGTTTGATGATGAATGCAATCCCATTTCTTTTTTTTTTTTTTTGTCATTTCCAGCATAGTAGACCATATGATTGTTGTTGTTGTTGGGTGCCATCGAGTCGGTATCCGACTCATAGTGACCCTCATAGGGTTTTCAATGGCTGACTGTTTCAGAATTGCCTTGGGAGTGGATTGCCAAGTCCTTCTCCCATTTTTTGCGGTGCTAGGAATTTATTCCAGACCTCAGAGACTGCAGCACCGCACTCTACCAACTTAGCTAAATCACAGCCTAGACCATATGATTATCTGACTCAAAATGGCCCATGCTGGTCCATTTTAGTTCACTGATGCCTAGAATGTCAATGTTTATGTGCTCCATTTCTCTTTTAATGATTTCTAATTTCCTATATTCATAGTACATATATTCCTTGTTCCAATTATTACTGGATGCTTACAGTTGTTTCTCCTGAATTTTGAATCATGCCACATCAGCAAATGGAGGTCCTTGAGGCTTTACTCCATTTCAGTCATTAATATAGACTCTAATTTGAGGAGGTAACTCTTCCCCAGTAGACTTTTGAGTGTCTTCCAGCCTGGAGGGCCCATTTTCTGGCACTATATCTGACAATGATTTCTGCTATTCATAGGGTTGTCAATGGCTAGTTGTTTCAGGAATGGGTCACCAGTTCCTACTCCCTAGTCTGTCTTAGTCTGTAAACTCATCTGAATCCTGTCCACCATGTTTGACCCTGTTGTACCTCAGATACCAGTGGCATAGCTTTCAGGTTCTTGGCAACATGCAAGCCCCCACATTATGGCAAACTGACAGACGTGTGGGGGTCCTCATACATAGTGAATACCATTGTTGCTGGACTTAAATACATTCAGAGTCATCCTCAAGAATATTTTTTTTGGTAACATTTATGTTTTGTTCTCATTATAGTTTCTCCATTTTTGCACATTTCTTCAGCAATATCTCTCTTTCCATCCCTTTCACTGCTCTCCATTATTGGAACAACTCAGTTTCCTCTTTTCCACGTCCATTTGTTGTTGTTGTTGTTAGGTGCCATGAAGTCGTGTCAGACTCACAGTGACCATTATATGATTTTCAATTGGCTGATTGTTTTGGGATTGCCTTGGGAGTGGATTGTCACAAACTTCTCCCATTTTTACAGTGCAGGGAATCAAAATTAGGACCTCAGAGACTGCAGAGCAGTGCTCTACCAACTGAGGTAAATCTCAGCCCCACCTTCCATTTAGTGGGAGTATATTTTGCCTAATAACCTGACAGATTATATTTTAGATGCTGTCTTACCAAGATGAATAATTCAAATATGGGATTTTCTTACAGTGGCAACACTTTGATATTATCTTTGGGGGTATAGAATTCTTGTAATGTTATGTTTATTCTTGAGAATTTGTTGTTGTTGTTGTTAGGTGCAGTCAAGTGGTATCTGATTCATAGCCATCATACACACAACGGGCGAAACACTATTGTTAATACTTCTCTGCTCTTCATAGTGTTTTCAATGGCTGAATTTTCTTTGGGGGGATGCCCAGTCCTTCTCCCAAGCCTACAGCACTTGGTATTCCCAGGCAGTCTCCCATCCAAGTACTAACCAGGCCTGATCCTGCTTAGCTTCCAAGATCTGATGGGATAGGACACCACAGTGGTATGGCTGCAGGAATACTTGAGGATAGCTAGATATTACATAACATCTATGTATCCTTGTCTCCTACATGGCTGTTAGCTTTTTGTGCTGTGTGGGCTTACATGTTGCTGTGATGCTGAAAGCTGTCACTGATATTTCAGAAACCTGCAGGGTAATCCAGGATGGACAGGTTTCAGCTGAGCTTCTAGACTTGGACAAACTAGAGAGAAGGACCCAGCAGCCCACTCCCAAAAATTAGCCATTGAAAACCTGATGAATACCAGAGAAGCATTGTCAAATATAATGCCAGAGAATGAGTCTCCAAGGTTAGAAGGCATTCAAAAGCCTGGGGAAAAGTTGTCTCCTTAAAGTAGAGTTTACCTTAATGATAAGAATAGAGTAAATCCCCTGTGACCTCCATCTGCCGAAGTGGCATGACTCAAAATGAGAAGAAACACAATGGCTGCAACAATGGACTCAAACATAAAAAAGTTCATGTGTATGGCACAATGTGGGGTAATGTTTATTTCTGTTATACTTAGGGTGGCTATAAGCCAGACTCCAGTTGACAGCACTTAACAACAATAAGTGTCCTCGTAGCTTTACAGAAACAAAATTTCTGATTTTTTTTAAATTTTAAGGCAATCATATTTTAATCTTTATATATTATAGAACAGACCAATACAAAGTTGAAAATAGTTTCTAGTGTTACCAGGGTAAAAATACCAGCAAATTTAGTGTACCTTCCTCATTATATAGACAGGAAAATGAAGACTCAATGACCCAAATAAATTTGATAAATATCACAAAATTAATCAGCAACAGAACTAAAACTGAATCAAAGGCTGTTGATTTCCATAACAACACTCATGGAAATAGGTAATGTTGACTTTTCAGAAAGTCACATTATGGGGGTATGGGGAGCCAAGTACTAACATTTCAAGTGTGTCTTACCCAAGTGTTCCCTTTGCAGGAATCTCATCAGAATCATCAGGATTTTTTTTTGTTGTTGTTGTTGTTGTTTTTGCTGTACTGGAGGTTGAACATAGAGCCTCGTGCTTGCTCTGCAAGTGCTGGACCACTGAGCTGCACCTTCAGCCATTTTTTTTTTTTTTTTACTTTTTTTTTTAAGACAGGGTCTCCCCACATGCAGACTGCCTCTGGTCTGGAACTTGGCAATCCTCCTGTCTCTGCCTCCTGAGCCTCTGGGATTTTAGGTGTGTACCACCTCACTGGGCTTCATCAGGATTTTTATGGTAACTATGATTTCCTCTTATCTCATCAATGAAGGACTTCCAGTAGATTTCAGTAAATATATTGTTCTTTTGATCATTTCCTCATTCTTTAATGCTACTTTCTCAATTTAGCAGTTTTGACAAATGATCATGAAATGTCTCCTTCACGTGAAGGAAATATGTTATATAAGGATAATATCACTAATGCTTTCACTGGATTGAGTATTACACTTAATCAATTTTAAGCATTTAGTATATCACAAGCACTCAATAATTGCTAGATATTTTTAAATGACATGAATTTTAAAGCATTATAAAACAATAAAATGCTTTTAACATTGGGATAGAGGCATAAAGTCTAGATCTATATTTTCGCATAATACAATATTTCATATATCATATATCTGCATACTTTTTAGTGAACATTTAATTTAATCCAAAGGAATTGATGGTTTGGTTAATTTTTAATAATATTAACAATTATAATTCATAATAATGCTTTATTAAAATCCAAGAATTAACAAACTTTTAATGAAATTAATTAGGCAAAAATTACTAATGTTCATATTATGTTTACCTTGTTTGCAATGTTCATACTGTAGTACTTTGCAGAACTTTAAAATGATTGTTAAACATTGGTTTAAGCAAACAGAAGATTTATTATACATCCCAAATATAAGAAAATTATTACTTTAAAAATATTTTGAAAAGAAATATTTTTGTATTATGCTTTTAATCTTTGAGGAAAAGAAGCTCATGAAAAAATATAATAGTTTTGAAGTATAATAAAAATTCAATGCAATGGCTTATAAAGCCAATTTATAAGTTAATCAAAATTTAAGACCATGTGGATTTCATAACAGAAATGAAAAAATATACCCATATTTCTTGCTATGATATTGTACCCAGTGTTCTGTTCCCACATTAATCAGTTTACATTACCTGTCATTAATATATTTGTCAGTTTTCTCTGTGACTCAATAAAATGCAAATAGTTCAACTCTTCCTTGAATTCCTTGGTGTTTCTTTGAAAACGACATTGAATAAAACTCTGTTGAAAGGCTAACAATTCCTGGCTTTTTTCCCTTCTAATTTACAAGCAAACTGGCTGTGCCAATCTATTTGTGTCAAGTAGATATAGCGTCCCATTTCCATTTTCTTCAGCTACTAATACTATCTTGCAGCAGTGTTGTGGGAGCCCAGGGGAGGTACGTGTCAGTTTCTCCAGATGGCAAGCTGCCAGTCTCCAGAAGCCTGTGGAAAGTCCCTGCTGGTTCATTTCATTGCAGAAACAAAGTACATCATTTCATCTACACCTTGTGCACATGTCCAGACCGCAAAGCTGATAGAGTACCTCTGAAAAGGAGTCAAAGCATCTAAGAGAGAGAGAGGTAGAAAAAGTGATGCTGAGAGAGAGAACTTAGTGAAGTTAGCTCATTTTCTAGGTTATTATACAGTAACATTCTTCATTTTGTGAACAGAAAGTTTTTAAACATTATTGCCAATTTGTGAAAACGTCTCTCCTAATAGCTGGAACAAAATTCTCAATTTGCTCTAATTAAAAAACTACTTTTAGAGAATGAGTTTTTCCCTTTTCATATTTAAATGAAACATTAAAAAAGTTAAATCACTCTAAATGATCTTTGAATTGCCTTCTATCAGAATTGTTAACTCTTTTTGCCTGAGGTGAAAAACTCTTATGTGTGAATATAATACCAGAATAAAGTAGAAAGTGGCTTTTCTATAATAAATATTTTGGCTGTTACAGAGTTTGTATTTAAAAGGGGGGTATCATGAATTCTACCAATGGTGAATGCTAAATGAGAAATATATTGCCATTAAATAGCTATATGAATGGAAACCTGAAGCAAGGGAATAGTAAGATCTGCAATATTATTTCAAGAGTTGGGTAGATATATCTGTATGTAGAATGTTTAAATAAAAAGGGCTATAAATCAAAGGATGAAGCAAAATATAGAATCCACAGATGAGGGCTGAAGCCAAGAGACTGAGATTCCAATCCCAAGTCCACTAATTATCAAGGATGTGGGCAGCCTCTCTTGGGGCACTCTCTAAAAAAAAAGTTTGGTTTGGCTTTTTAAACTTCTTCCTTCTGCTGGGCATGGTGGCATAAACCTGTAATCCCAGCGACTCAGGATGCAGAGGTAGGAGGATTGCAAATTTGAGACCAGAGGCAGTCTGCATAATTTAGGGAAACCCTTTATCAAACAGTAAGAAAAAAAAAAAAAAAGGCTAGGGGTGCAGCTCAGTGGTACAGCACTTCCAAAGCATGCAAGTGTAAGGCCCTGGGTTCAACCCTCAGTGCTGAAAAAAAAATTCTTCCTTCTTTCACTATTTTATTATTGTTGTTGTTGTTGTTAGGTGCTTTCAAGTCGGTATCCAACTTATAGTGACCCTCTGTACAACAGGGGAAACACTATTGTCAATGCTTCTCTGCTGTTCATAGGGTTTTTAATGGCAGATTGATTTTTGGGAGGGGTTTGCCAGGTCCTTCTCCCAGCCTACAGCTTCTGGTGTTCCCAGGTGATCTCCCATACAGGTACTAACCAGGCCCAACCCTGCTTAGCTTCTGAGATCTGACGGGATCAGATGCCACAGGGCTACAGCTCCAGGCATTTTATTATTATTTATTTATAATTCAAAGTCAAGTATTCTTCTGAGTGAGAATTACTTTGTGATAGATTTGATATTGTAGCACATTTTCTTTTTATGATATGGTATAATGAAGAAGCGTTCAGAAATGTATTTTTTCTGATGACCCTATTTCTACTATAAACTCTAATAATTCTCAGCGCTCATGTATATTGAATAACTGCTGTGTGTTGCCAGCATTTTGAAAGCTTATACTAATTTTACTATGTGATAGGAATATCATGGCAGGATAAATTTTTAAAAATAGCATACAAAACATGTTTTGAATTTTGAAAAGCCTTCTTGATAGTCTCTATTTTGGTAATTTTCCTGTTCCTTTAGATTCCCAAAAGACACCCAAAAATGTATAGTACACAAGTTTGTTTGCTATAAAACTCACAGAAAAGCAATTGTTTATCCTGCTTTTCATAATCCCAAAACTCATAAGGATAATATAATCTTTGGTGTCCCTAAGTACACAGTATCATCATTGAAAAAATTATAGGTAAACAGAAAATTAAGTTTGTATTGTAAATAGAATTGTAAAATGTGGAATCTCTTTTCAATAATCAGGGAACCAGTTTTTAAAGAAAAATAAGCTATTTCCCAAGGAAGAGAAACAGAGAAGAATTGACATTTGTTATGAATTTGAAAGACATATGTGAATAGCTTTATGTCCTCTGTGACTCACATATACCAAATGGCTTTCCTCGGATTAAAGGGTGGTGACAGCAAAGGCTGTTTTTTGCCAGCGAATCTTGGTTCTCGTGGTGAGGCTCACTCCAATTTTTCCCAGTGAGGTCACACTTCATGCAATCAGGAGGATTTGAAATAATGCAATTTTTCATTGTTTTCAGTGTTGTGAATACAGTGGCTAGTACGTGATTGTAATTTGACTGTGTAAAAAGTGTTTAAATTATTGAGGAGAGAAGTGAATGAAGAATCTCCCAGAGGAGAACTTATGGAGAGTGCAATAAAATAGAGGAGGAAGTGTGGAAAGGGAAGGATGGGAGTGGCACAAGCCTGATGGAAAAGGAATACAGCCAAGGGCATTCTTTCCCATCATCTTCCACCTCATTGTCCAGATTCTTTACTACTGCTCCATGAAAGTGTAGAAGAGTCCTTTCCTGAGTGTCAGGGATCTACGAGCCTTTTATATTCTCTTCCATTAATGTAACATAAATGCTTTATTTGTTTTTATATTACAATATTATATAAAATTATAAAATTTTTATGGAATCATGATATTATAATAACCAGTGTTCATTGTAACAGGAACTGAGCTTAGTACCAGGTCCCTTTCCTTCATATCATTCTCATAACAGCTCTAAGGGAGATCTTACTTTCTGCCCTTGCAAATAAAAGAACAAAGGCCTGAGACTTTGGAACTTTTCCAAGATAAGCTGCTAGTAAGTGGCAGAGACATTTAAATGCAGAGCTTACTTATGGAGAGTCTTCACACCTAAGAAATTCAGGGATAGTCTGAATACAATGTGTGATCTGCAGAAATGAGTTCCATTGGTTATAAATAGAGAGAAAAGTGGAAAAACAAATCTGTTCTAAGTTTGAAAATTATATTGGATCCATGATATAACCATGTGGTTCATTCAAGATATTATGGGGAGCTTTTATTGCTATATTATATGCATTAAATTTCTGGAAGGATAGAGGAACAATGTATGTTGTCTTTCTCAAAATTATTTGACAATGTATCACCTGTTTAAAAGTTAAATTAAAAAAATTCTAATTTATTTGTTCGATTATCTTTCTAAGTTACTTTCCATTTACTTTCTTGTCTCCAAATGTCTTAACCTCATGTCATAGATTCCCTGGAGTATTCCTTGGTATTGCAAAGCATATACAAAATAACTTGGAAATATTTCTTCAACAAGGACTCCTGTAATACTCTGATATTTTGATTTCCATTGTCTTATTTTGAAACTTTACCCTGAAATACAATATTGTCTAATTCCATTGTTTATTTTTCCCCCACATACTTTCTGAGAAAAATTTTCCTTACCTATTAACTGGAGCCCTGTGTTGTTATTTTGAACTTAAAACAAACAAACAAACAAATCTTTTCTCAACTAAAGATAATTTTCTTGCTAGAAGGAATGCTATTTGATTCATCTTGACGTTTATGCAAATGATGGGAGCTCAATGAATGTTTGCTGATCATAACTTTTTAAAATTCCTTCTAGATTCTACATCCTCATGAACAGTTATGTACAAGTTATGCTTATTTCACCCCTTCCATCATTAAAATAAAGTATAAAGTGTTCAGATATGTAATTGAAGTAACTAAGAGTTTTCTCAAGCCTGCAGCCATACCACTGTAGCATCTGATCCCCTCAGATATCAGAAGCTAAGCAGGGTCAGGTCTGGTTGGTATTTGGATGGGAGACCACAGGGGAACACCAGGTGCTATAGGCTTGGGAGAAAGACCCGGCAGGCAACCCACTCCCCAAAAACAATCATTCTTTGAAAACTCTATGAATAGTAGGGAAGCACTAGCAATAGCATTTCATCTGTTGTAAATATGGTCATTATGAGTCAGACTCTGACTCAACAGCACCCAACAACAACAACAACAACAACAACAAAAAACAGGTCTTCTCAAGCTAGAATTACTAAAGGTCTCAGCTTTCATATAGTTTTTTATTTAGTAAAGAAAAGGACCTGAAATTTACTTTCCTTCACCAAAGTATGTTACATAAAGTGTATTTTTTTCTGATTGTAACAAATAACAATCTGAGTTATCACAGCATCTGCTCCCACTAGGAAGTCTAAGGGATAACAGATTATAGTTATCCAGGTTGGGTATGACAGGTCTTGATGCTGTGAGTGGAAAAGGGACATCAGCTTCAAGCAGTGGCATTAATAGGGTGGTATGGTGTCACTAGTTACAAACATAGAAGGACAGAACAAGGCCAAAAATATTTGATTGGGTACCTTCTTATAATATCTCTTGTCCATTTTGGGATGGCTCTTTTTTTATCCATTACAAAGAGTGGGCCTGATTCACTTTGACCTGTGTTTCATAGGTAGCTTTCCAACTACTTTCACATTTTTGTGTGGACTGGCTTTGTTTTGACGTATGTTTAACCTATTGCCTGCAGAGTGTCATCTTCCTTGAGTCTCTGAGAATTACTTTTATTTTCTACTTCTAATCTTAGGCCAGACTGAGGGTTTTTATTTCCCCAAGACCTTAGCCAGGCACAGATTGAATGGGTCTCATTATATAGAGTCTAAGATTCACTAGTTAATGGCTGTCTGTGTTTACTGGCTTATATTGAACTGACTAAATTTTAATTTTCTCTAATTTTTTCCTCTGAATTCTATTCTTGGTTTGGTCCGTTTGTAGCACCTGAATAAATTACAATCATGCCTGTATCTCCTTGTGGCACCAGATATGTTTATGAGGTCAAGGGTTAAACAGAAGTCCATGCAATATATGTTCCTAATCTACATCTTTTGAGAACAGTTTTGCTGGTGTTATTAGTTATTTAATAACCAAATATTTAATAGCCAGGTGGTTGAATAAGGTTGAAAATAAAATAAGGCAGTATTCATTAAGGAAACTAAATTAACTATGATGGTAAAGCAAGGAAACCGATTTTCCTATATGTTTCATAACAAAGGATGTGACTGTTTTACATAGTGTAGCTCAGGAACTGGATCTGAAAGTTATTTCAGAAGTGTTTTGAAAAAGTAGCATCATCAGAATAATCAATAACTGGATTTCAGAGTTATTATTCATAAGAACATATTTACTTGCATGGATAAATCCTATCTAAGAGTCTGCAAATTACTTATAGAGAAACCTGGTAAAAAAATATACTAAATTATCAGAAATCTCACTATCTAAGGAGCATCCACCTGTGGGTGATGGGGTCATTTACTGGACTCTGGCCAGAAGCTGTAGTTCTAGCCAATCTAATTCATTGGCTTAATTATGTTTGCTTGGAGAAGTAGTGAGGCAAAAGAAAGCCAGGAGCAGAATCTTCAGCTCAGACATGGTAATGTCTCTTGATGCTCAGGGTTGCTCTTATTGTTACTGCTAATTCCAATTTGCCTCCTACTGATCACTAGCAAAGACATCTGACGCTGTTTTACTTTCAATTTTGGGAAATATTTTAGAATTTGCCTGGGGGCAGAAATCTCAAGTTATACCTGGTCTGGTGCCAGGAAAATGAGGAGATGTCAATACATGTTTGTTAAATCAGATTGATTTGAATGGAATCTCACTGGATGCAATTAGTATTAGGGAAAAAAAAGGCTCCTGGTGATACCTGATGTTTGTGGATCTCCTACTGTATGCTAGTGTGTGTGAAAAAGAAAGCTAAATTAAAGGCTCTGATCTCCACAAACTTCTAAACCTGAGATGGCTGACAGATAATAAGACATATATTACCTCTAATATAGATAATAAGAGCAGAGAAAACTAGCATCATGTCCCAGGCGATGTTTGTAAAAAGTTTCAAACCATACCTTAAGCTAAGAATCTAAATATATGTTCTTGGCAAGTTATACCAATTGACCTCCCAGGTAGAGTTGTTATGCATATAAAAATTTACCTATCACTTAGCATAATGCAGAGCATCTAGTATGAGTTGTTCTGAGGTGCCATTGAGTTGGCTAGTATGAGTTCTCTCAACAATAAATAATCTTCCAGAATCAGGGTGAGAGCTTCTTGGCCTTTTGGAAATTGCAGTGCTTTCTTTTGACCATAAATTTGGAAAACAATCTATGAAACCATAGTAGAACAAAGCTATTACCTTAGGAAATATATGTAATTTATAACTTCTAAGTAAATGGACTCCCATGTGTCTGTCAGCTTGTCATGCTGTCAGGGCTTGCATGTAGCTGTAATGCTGAAAGCTATGCCATCAGTATTTCAGAAACCAGAAAAGTTTCAGCCGAGCTTCCAGACTAAGACAGACTGTGGAGAAGAACCCCCAACCTACTCTTGAAGCAATTAGCCTTTGAAAACTTTATGAATAACAGAGATGGACTGTCAAATATAGTACCAGAAAATGAGTCCCCTAACCCCTAGGCTGGAAGGTATTTAAAAGACTGGGGAAGAATTAACTTCTCAAAGTAGAGTAGATCTTTATGATATGAATCGAGTGGTACACCTGGGACCTCCTTTTTCTAATTGGCACAACTCAAAATGCAAAGAAGCATAGTGACTGCAACAATGGGCTCAAAGATAAAAAGATTGTGTGCAGGGCACAGTGTTGGGTTGCATTTTGTTCTGTTACACATAGGGTCACTATGAGTTGGATATGACTCAATGGCACCCAACAGAAAGAGGTCAGTGGAACTAAGCATTGAAATGCTCTAAGTCTTTGGGTTTTTTTTGTTTGTTTGTTTGTTTGCTTTGCCTTTATGGTGGTATAGAGCTAATCCAGGGATTCTCACATGCCTGGCCTGCAGTTTATCACTGAAGTACATCCCTAGGTCTTTATAGTTTACAATTTCTATGTATCCTCTCATGTTGGTTATTTTTTAGTAGTTTTATAAAAAAATTCAGGATGTACCTTAGAAATTTCCAAATAAGGTGGAAATATAATTGCATAGTATCTTTGGTTTAAAAGAGGGAAGCAGGGAACTTCAGGGAAGGAAGTGGGAAATAAGTAATGCCCAAGGCAATCTTTCATAGTCAAAACACTGTATATCTTTCTTCTCTGACTTCAAGAAATAATATTAAATGTCTTCTCAGACATAGGAAGATTCCAGAAATTAAACGAGAAAGTACTTTATCTAAGTGTCGGATAATTAGTTGGAGAAGTATGGTGCTTTATAATTTTTTTTTGGTTTTGTTTTGTTTTTTGAATAAAAATTGAAGTATTTGACTAAAAAGCATTCTTTCCACTGCTTTCTTAGAATTTTGTTATTACTGGCAGATCTTTTAAAAACTCTCTGCTTTTTGTGTTTCTTTTTTTCTAAATTTTGTCTTGGCAAGACATAATTCTCCACTGATTTAGTTTTCTCAATGATAAGTACAAAATTTATGTATTTCTCTTTGCTTTTTCTGTCTTCTTCCTTTATTCACACACAACTCACACAAAACTACCTCCTCCAGTTCATCAGATCACTGCCTAAAGACATTGTCAGTGGAGTTCTCTCTGTCCTGTTTCTGGGCTATGGAGTTGAAGCTACTCTCTCCCCTTCACTTCTTTCATACTTTTCTACTGGTAGTGTCCTTCTTCAGGTTTAGATCAGAGCTAATTAAAATATTCACAGAACAACATTGTAGTAGTCAGTCTTAGAAATACTACGATTGATGACCTCCTTTCCCTTTGGAGAGTTTCTTCCCACACTATATGAAGAGTTTGTCTGAACGATAGGATATGTCAGGAGGATGGCATATTACTACCAAGATTCTTTGATCTAAAAGACAGTAGCTTCTATGTCCATTTCATCTGTCTCTGTCTCTGTTTCTGTCTGTATCTTTCTCTGTCTTGCTGTCTATCTCTGTCTCTTTCTCCCTCCTTCTTTCTCATAGTTGCTTGCTCTCAGGGAGGGAGTTGCTATGCTCTAAGGGTACTCAGGGAGTCTATGGAGAGGACCACATGGTTAAGAAGGATGATCTTCAACTAATAGGCAACCAGAAACAAAGACCTTCCAATAACAAATTTAGTAAATTTGGAAGGCAATTTCCCAGCTTCAGGTATGTGCAGATACTTGGCATGAGATGACAACAACCTTGTCTTACACAGCAGATGTATCCAATCTGTGCCCTGTGGGCTGAATGCAGCCCAGGAAACCTAGTAATGTAGCCTCATAACATCTTTTACTATCATGTGTTTTTTAGTGTTTATTTTCTTTGTGACTTCCCTTATTATGCATATGCACTAACTATATTATATAATTTGTGTGCAGCCTAAGATAATTCCTCTTTACTCAATGCAGTCAAGGGGAAGCCAAAAGGTTGGACATCCCGGGCTTACAACTTAGCTGCTTATAAGTGGTTCTGAGGCAAAACCTCCTATGCCTGACATTCAGAAATTGCGAATATAAATGTTTGTTATAAGATGCTATTCTTTGGCATGGTATATTATACATTTCTATTACTGTGCTGGTACTGTGTGTATTCATTGTATGACCTTACCACTCTTCCTTCCCCTCTCTGGAAAGCTTAGAGTTAAGAATACTTCCTATGCATTATATTCAATGCTCTAGAGCTAACACTTAGTTTTTTTCATAAAACTACCCTTCATGTTGGCTCAGAATATAAGGCTGACTTTTACCTTCATCCTCATCTCAGAGGAAGGGAAGCTGAATTATCTGATAACAGACTATCCCCAGAAACTGGGCCTTACACTTACACAGCCTGCTTTGGGAGGGTTGGGGTATTGGAGGGAGCATGGTAGAGGTATACAACCAAGTTCTTTTTTGTTTTATTTTGGTCAGAGTCCATCTTTTCCTTTATGATCACTGAAAAGAATAATTCCCTCTATAGAGTTGATTCTTGTTATGTTCTATAAAATCATTGCAAGAATAAATTGTTGATGTTGTTGTTAGGTGCTGTCAAATTGAGGTTGACTCATAGTGACCCTATGTACATCAGAATAAAACTCTACCTGACACTGCCATGCCCAGCCTGTGTTAGTGTTTCTATAATATTCATAGGGTTTTCAATGGCTGATTCTTTCGGAAGTAGGCTACAAGGTCCTTTTTTTTTTTATGTGTGTGTGCTGAGGTTCGAACCCAGGGCCTCACAGAGTGCAGAACAGCACTCTCCCATCTGAACTAACCCTCAGCCTAGAAGGCTAAATTTGTGAACAATAAACATTGCTCCTAGGAGAAATATAAGATTAGATTCCTATGAATCTCTATTTGCAAGATTTGTATCAACTGATCCATACATAAACTTACTTTTTCTGTGTTTTTGTTTAAAAAATATTATTTAACATATGTAATTGATTCATTAATAATAAACTCATAGCCAATATCATTATATTCATTGTTAGGCAATAGATAGCACTTCAGGTTTACATTTTAGAGTTACTTTAAACAGTAAAAAACATCAATAGAAAAGCACAAATATGCAAAATCATAGAATGTAATACATTGTGAAAGGGTCATTGTTTACAACATGAGAGCTAAAACAAGAAGGCACAGCATTATCTTGTTCACCTTCAGACTGGAAGGGACATCTTGGACTACCTCAACTTTACACTTCTGTGTGCATACACACAAATGCCCACTAAAGGGCCACCAGAACTGATCTGGGGCTTCCAATTAAATCTTAGCAAGTAAGCAAATTTGTGAATACAAAAACTATGAATAATGAGGATCACCTGTATTTATATATTTCCTCAAACATTCTTAGCAGTAAATGTGGCAGAATGCTTGCCATGAAGGTCCTTGCCATCTAATTGGGATTATGAAAAGTTAAAAGAGGAAATGTCTGCTCTCCTGAACTGCATTCTGATCTTCTTCAGTTAAGTTAAATACTAACTATCATACCTATTGCATATATACCCCATAGTGGAGAGTCTGGGGACCCTCCTTTCACTCTCCCTATGAGAATACTGGTACACTACAACAGGTTTAACCATTTTATGTATTTCTACCCACTCTATTGCCAATGCCTGCAGCCGTAGCCCTGTGGCATCCGATCCTGTCAGATCTTGGAAGCTAAGCAGGGTGAGGCCTGGTTAGTACTTGGATGGGAGACCGCCTGGGAATAGCAGGTGCTGTAGGCTTGGGAGAAGGAGCCAGCAACCCTTCCCCCAAAATCAATCCACCATTGAAAACCCTATGAACAGCAGAGAAGCACTGAAAATAGTGTTTCGCCTGTTGTACACAGGGTCGCTATGAGTTGGATACCAACTGGAAGGCACTTAACAACAACTATTGCCAAGGTTGCAGGGCCAAGGACCCCTGGAGGCATGCCAGATATTTTATATCAATGTAGCGATCATTATGTCCAGTCCATCCCAGTCTGGAGGAACCATCTACCCAGTATCTACTCATATTTGTGGATGAGCAGACTAACTATTGAGAAAAGGGATATATTAACAAAAACTATCAATAAATTAAAAGGAATCCTCAATTCTATTATAGAATTGACAATAGAATGTCAATTCTATTGACATTCTTCATAGAATATATATATGTGTGTGTGTGTGTGTGTGTGTGTTTAGGATATATATATATATATATATATATATATATATATCCTAAAATTCATATGGAAGCACAAAAGACTTCAAGTAGCCAAAGTAATCCTGAGGGGGAAAAAAGCAAAGCTTGAGGGTAGCACAATACCCAAGCCCCAAATTCTCTATACAGATAAAGTAGAAAACCCAGCATGGTACTTGTACAAAAATAGACATGTCAACCAGTGGACTAGAAGAATGAGAAATAAACCCACACAGGTATAGCCACCTAGTTTTTGACAAAGTTAGTAAAAACTTTGGAGAAAAAAATTAGTAAGTGATACTGGCAAAACTAGACATCCACATGCAGAAGACTGAAATTTGATCCCTACCCCTCATCTTGTACAAAAAAAAAAAAAAGCAAGTAAAAATGGATCAAAGACCTTCAAGTAAGAACAGAACTTTAAAACCATTATAGGAAAACACAGGGGAAGCACTTCAAGATATAGGCATAGGCAATGACTTTCTGAATAGCATTCTGAATAGCTCAGGAAATCACAAGAATTGACAAATGGTACGTAGGATACCGACGAGCTTCTGGACAGAAGGAAAAACAATCAACAAACTCAATATGTATCTGTCAGAATAAGAGGAACTCTTTGCCAGCTATCCATTCAACATAGGAATCCAGAATGCATAAAGAACTCAAAAAAGTAAACATTAAGAGAACAAATAATCCAATCAATAAGTAGGCAAATAAATTGAACAGATATTTTTAAGAAGAAGAAATACAAATATTTTTTCATTTTAAAAATTCAGCATCTTCAGTCATCTTGGAAATGCAAATGAAAACTACATTGACATTCCATCTCATCACAGTCAGGATGACTGTCAGCAACAAAACAAAATCAAATGCTGAAGAGGATGTGGGTGAAAAGGAACACTTGTATACTGTTGCTCGGAATGTAAATTAGCACAATAACTGTGGAAATCAGAATAAATGTTCCTCAAAAAACTACAAATAGAGCTTCCCTATGGTCCGGGTATACCACTCCTGGCTATATATCTGAAGGAATCAATGGCAGCATACCACAGAGATACCTGCACAGCCACATTTCTTGTGGTGCTGTTCACAATAGCAAAATCATGGAATCAGCATAGGTTCCCATTATCAGATGACTGGATAAAGAAAGTGTGGTATATATACATGAAGAAGTATTATTCAGCTCTTAAGTGGCATGAAATCATTTCATTGGCAGGAAAATGGTGGAGCTAGAGGATATTATGTTAAGGGAAATAAGCAAGACTCAGAAAAACAAGGAACACATATTTTCTCACATATTTGGAATCTAAAAGAAACAAAGAATAAACAAAATAACATGAATGTAGAAGGGGGTACATTACATAATAGGAAAGTGACAAGTTGGAGGTGGGGGAGATAATTATGGATGATAGAAGGAATAAATGTGATATAAATGCCTTATATATGATTTTGTACAATTAACACACACTAATGAAAAGAAGGGGCTGGGATTTAGCTCAGTCAGTAGAGCACTGTGCTGCAGTCTCTGAGGTCCCGAGTTCAATTCCCAGCATGGCAAAAATGGGAGCAGGACCTGGCAATCCACTCCCAAGGCAATCCGAAACAGTCAGCCATTGAAAACCCTATGAGGGTCGTTATGAGTCGGATGCCGACTCCACGGCACCTAACAACAACAACAATGAAAAGAAAGAGGGGAGCTGGGCACGGTGGTGCACGCCTATAATCCCAGCGGCTGGGGAGGCAGAGGCAGGAGGATCACAAGTTTGAGACAAGAGGCAGTCTGCATAATTTAGTGAGACCCTGCCTCAAAAAAGTAAACAAACAAAACAAAACAAAACAAAAAACAAAATGGGCTGAAGGTGCAGCTCAGTGGTCCAGCACTTGCAAAGCATGCAAGCTCGATGTTCTGGGTTCAACCCCCAGTATCACACCCACAGAAAGAGCAAAAAAGAGAGAAAGAGAGAAAGAGAGGAAAGAAAGAAAGAAAGAAAGAAAGAAAGAAAGAAAGAAAGAAAGAGAAAGAAAGAAAGAAGGAGAAAGAAAGAGAGGAAGAAAGGAAGAAAGGAAGGAAGGAAGGAAGGAAGAGGGGCTGGGGTTTGGCTCAGTTGGTAGATTGCTGCTGTGCACTCTCTGGGGACCCAGGTTCAAGCCCAGGCACCACAGAAATGGGAGAAGGACATGGCATTCACTCTGGAAGCAATCCTGAAATAATCAGCCACTGAAAACTCTGTGAGGGTTGCTATGAGTTGGACCCAACTCAACAGCATCTAACAACAACAACAACAATATAAAGAAAAATAAATGATTAGGCTATGACAGCTGGGATTTAGCTCAGTTGATAGAGTGCCACTCTATAGTCTCCGAGGTCCCAGTTCAGTTCCCAGCACCGCAAAAATTGGAGAAGAATGTGGTAATCCATTTCCAAAGCAATCCCGAAACAATCAGCCATTGAAAACCCTGTAAGGGTTGCTATGAGAAGGACACAACTTGAGGACACCTAACAACAACCAGGCTATGACAGGGCCTCCCTCTTGAGTGAGAGAAGGATCTCACAAAAGAGGCCACACACACCATACTGCATTTTTCTGTATGAGGACAGTGCTCTACTCCTTCCAGAGGAAGCAGTTACAAGGCTCCATCTTGAGAGCAGAGAGCAGCTCTCAGGAAATATTGATCCTGCTAGGGCCTTGGTCTTATATTTTCTAAACTCCAAAAGTATGAGAAAGTAAATTTCAGTTTCATATAATTGTTCATTCTCAAGTATTCTTATTATAATAGCAAGTATTCTTGTCATAACACCATAAAATTGACTTTAGTTGCACATCAACTATTCATTTAAATTCCTACTTAACATCCTGTTGTGATATTTGAACTTTTATTGCTGCAGTTGCTTTTTTAAAGATTGGTCATAGGTGCCATGTTGTTGTTTTTAGGTGCCATCAAGTCGGTATCCGACTCATAGCGACCCTCTGTACAACAGGTGCAACACTATTGTCAGTGCTTCTCTGCTGTTCATAGGGTTTTCAATGGCAGATTGATTTTTGGGAGGGGGTTGCCAGGTCCTTCTCCCAAGCCTACAGCTTCTGGTGTTCCCAGGCGGTCTCCCATCCAGGTACTAACCAGGCCTGACCCTGCTTAGCTTTCGAGATCTGACGGGATCTGACGCCACAGAGCTACAGCTGCAGGATAGGTGCCGTATTAATATTTATTTACATTCAGAGTATTCCCTTTTATGGATCACTTTCTTCTAGTTTGTGTTAGTTGGTTCAAATTTGTGGTTATCAAACTCTGGTGAATATTTGAATCTCCAATTGAGCGTCTCAAAAAAACAAAGACGCTGCAGGTGTCTCTGAGCATCTCAGAGTATTGGGGGCCAACCCTGAATGAGATAGAAGCATAGGAAATGCAAATGAATCACTAGGAGAATCCAGGCAAGGTTTTCCATGGTTAGATTTATGTCTATAAAAAGAACATCTCCATAAAAATTTTCCTGTCCTTTGCTACACAAACTTTAACTCTGCTTTTTGTTGTTGTTGTGATTGGTTTGTTTGTTTGTCTGTTTCCCTGGTGCTGGAGATAGAACCCAAAACCAAAGGCCTCACACATGCTAGGCAAGTGCTCTATTACTGAGCTACATTTACAGCCCTAACTCTGGCTTATTAATAGTCCTAATCCTGCCAAACCAAATTTCTACAACTAATGTCTAAACTTATATATGGGCAGTAATTCTTAGAGTTACAATTACCACTAAACCATACTAAATTTCTATCAAAGAACTCTATTTTTAAAAAGATGTTCAAAGAATCAGTATGAATTTGTTAATATGATACTTTAGTTAACATTTCATGGGTTAGTTAGAAGTATTTTACTTATTGTGTAAAAAAGGTTTTAAACAAGACATTACATTAGTGAAGAGAATTCCAGCATGTGAATTAAAATGTTAATGTGATTCTTATATCTTGACTAGAAATTTTGGACCCTTCTTACCAGACCCAACTATTGGTCTCTTATTCTGTATCTGTACATGTCTAATCTATACTTTTATGGACCATATCATTTAAGAATACTACTTCAATTACTTAGCATTGTATTATAATTCTCCTCCCTTTAGGGAAATTGAACCTTGACCTTTTTCAATAATACCACGGAACATGAGAATCAAAGTACTGACTATAAATATAAAAGGTTTTATAGATTTTTGTTCCATCATAAAAGTAGTTTTTAAAAATTCAAAAATGTATTCATATGTTCTACAAATTGCATAAAATAGATTGGCTTCTTACTGTGATTGCTGTTAAAACAGATCAATAATGAAACTCTTCAGACATTGAAGCAATCAAACACAGTTGAATAACATTAATTGGAAATCATGATATATTTTATAAATCAAAGATGGCAAATCAATATCAAGGTTGAAGGTGTGCCTGTGGTGATCTGTCTTGGTTGCATTTTCCTGACAGGTGACCACATAATATTGATCGCAGAGAGGCTTAAATTGAATGCATGGGATAAACTGATGTCTGGGACATTCACTGCTTACAGCCACAAAGACTGAGACTTAATGAATTAGTCTTCTTATGTGCATATAGTTACATAAGTAAGCAAGAAATACTTGTGTGACAAGAGTGGCATTGTTAAATTAAATGGGTAGTACATATTAGATGATATGAAATTGAAAAACTATCCATAAATCCTAGGATCTTTAAGTAAAACATACCTTAGAAGCTGGGGGTGGCACACTTGCCTAGAATCTTAGTACTCAGGATGCAGCCGCAGGGAAGGCCAGTCTTAGCCACATGGGGATATTCTATCTCAAACAAACACACAAACCCCCAAACATGAATAACAACAAAAACAATGGCTGGTAATGTAGCTCAATGGTAGAGTGCTTGCTTAACATGAAACATGGGTTTCATCCCCAGCACTGCAAAAAACAAACAAACAAACAAACAAGAATAACTTTGAGATCTAATTCAACAGTGTCATGTACATATGGAAAGAAAGACGCAGGGTGGATAAGTAATGTGCTCAAGCCAAAACAATAAGTAACATATAGATCTACAAATGGGACAATATTCTTTCTACTTATGACATATATTTGTAATGTCGATGAATTAGCCATACGCAAATAAAAATCTTTCTATTGCAAAAGATATTTTATGTGTTGATACTCTAGGATTTAGAAAAAATTTTACTAAAGAAAGGTAAAACTTCAGAAACATCCACGAAAGTTTTCAAGCCCCAAACCCATCTTTCTAGGTGGAAAGAGGAGTCATGAAATTTTTTGGCTAATGTAAATTTAAGAAGAAAAAGTAGAAATCAAGTGTATTTTATTATAAATTTAAATAGCAACAATAAACAGAATTTCTTATATGTTTTCTAGGTTGACATTCCATAGAATATTTCTATATGTCTCATTACCCCAAAATTTCAAGTTCTGTAAGTGTGAGGTAGGGATTGAAATTGTGTTTTAAGGAACGTTAGTTTGTCTGATTAAACTCTAGTTTTACCAATGACTGGCATATATATGTTGTTGTTAGGTGCCATTGAGTCGGTATCCGACTCATAGCAACCCTCTGTACAACAGGGGAAACACTATTGTCAGTGATTCTCTGCTGTTCATAGGGTTTTCAATGGCAGATTGATTTTTGGGAGGGAGTTGCCAGGTCCTTCTCCCAAGCCTACAGCTTCTGGTGTTCCCAGGCGGTCTCCCCTCCAGGTACTAACCAGGCCCGACCCTGCTTAGTTTCTGAGATCTGACGGGATCGGATGCCACAGGGCTATGGCTGCAGGTGGCGTATATGTGTGTGTGTATATATATATATATATATATATATATATATATATATATATATATATATGTTTTTTCAAGATTCGTTGCATGACATATAGATTTCCTCATGACCTTAAAATAAATATTCTTTGTTTCTTTTTCTTGGCATGCAGATGAACTATTTTCCTTCACTATCAACCAATATTTTTCATTGTCATCTTCTAATAGGTATTATAAATCCTCATGGTGAACTTTACACTTCCACTGTTTATATTCACCCATTCTAATTAGCATTGGGTCCTCTCCCAACTCAAGTTTTACTGACTCTGTATAAGTAATCTATTGAATTATAACAACTACCCTAATTTAGTAGCTTGAAATTCTATTTATTTTGTTCATGACTCTGTATGTTGGCAATTTTGGCTAGTATCCACTAGATGGTTCTTTTGGTCTCAACAAAATACATCCATGTACGTAGAGTTACCTTCAAGTAAGTTGGAAAGCTCTTTTGGGGGAATTACCTTGAAATAGTCTCTAATAGCAGAATTGACCAGGCCACATGTCTTCTGTCAAATAGCAGGCTAGCCATGGTTTTGTCACATGATGGTGGTGGCAGGGACTCAAAGAGTGTAACTAATGGGAAAATTTCATTGTATAATAATTTTTAAGACTCTTCTTCCTCATCAAACTAATGTTCTAAGGTTCAATACATGTGGCATAGCCAACTCTGATTCAAAAGTTGGCAAGACAGACTCTAGCTCTTGTTAAGAAGACATGAAAAATCATACCATGGAGTACAAAAGAAGGGATAAAGACAATTTGTCATCTGCTTGACACACTACCCCATGCTGGTCATCTTTAGAACTGAACAGTTGCCTGGATATATTATAATAAAATTAAATAATTTGATGAAAGTCTTATGTTTAGTAAGTTTTTCAGAAAGAGTCAAGCCAAGATATGGTTGATTCCAAAGATATCAGGGCTATTTTACTTCAGACTTTAAATATACCTCACACCTTTTCCTCTTTTTTAAATGGCAATAAGTATTTTATTTCGAGAAACTTCATTACAATGAAAATAAGAGCATGAGTAGCAAAATAATTAGGATGTGTAAGTAAAATCATCATGTAATTAGTGGTGTACATCATTTGAATGCAAAAATCTCTCATAAAAATGTATAAGTGGCTAAATATTACTGGCATTTAATCATTATACAAAATTTTCAGTTGAAAATATAGAAACAATGACATGTAAAAAATAGCAGTGTTAAGGACAATGATATATTTTATGTGTGATAAGGTATAAAATAATTCTCACACAATAGTACATTGCACATTGTAGAGATAGTTTTTGTTCTTGTCTCAGTATCAGTTTTGAACATCTAGTACATCTTCTTCTTGTAGTTGCTTTGATGGGTAAATGATCACACACATTGGTCAGGAGTTTTGCAATGTTTGAAGGCCTCTGTCTCTCTTGAGTTTTACTTTTCTGTCCTGTTTATCTGTGGCAGTCATTTTCACTGCCAAAGGAAATACAAATTGAAGCAATTTTATTTTATTACAGGTATTTCATTGTATAGGATCCATGCATTTACAACAGCTATCATCAATTATTTTCCACTATTTTCTTGATTTTCTGCCAAATTAATATATACTCACTTTTTGACATATGTCCCAATGATAGTTAAAGCATCAAGTATCTTTCTACTAATATAATCTACTTTGAAAGAATAGGAAAGAATTAATTTGGACTTAGAGCATGTGAGTCTTCCCAGCAAGCCCTGCCTTCTCCAAATTGTGTTCTTTGAATGCCAGGAGAGAAGTTCATTCATTCATTTTCTCTTTCCTGGAAGCTGATACATGTTAAAGGATTCTTACTCTTTTGGAAAGAACCTCAGAGTTGGTATGTAGGGAAGACTCAAAGGGAAAAATACCATGTATCCGAAAGATTAGTAATGTAAATTTTATCCAGGATCCAATATTTTAAAGTCTAAAAACCATTGATGTTGTTGTTGTTAGGTGCCATTGAGTAGGGTCCGACTCATAGTGACCCTCATAGAGTTTTCAACACCACTTCCTCTTTAATCTCCCCTGGATCAAACCTAGAGCCTCATGTATGCTAAGCAAGCACTGTACCATGGAACTATGTCTCTAGCCCCTTCTTATAAGGTTCTATTTGATTTTCTTGTTTCCAATTGCCAAGCTTACATTTTCCATAAAGTAATCTGATAAATATTTTAAAATGTAAACCAAACTTTGCTATATTGTGAATAAAAATTTTTCAATAGCTTATCATCCCAGAATTCTTATAAAATTACAAACTTCCAATCATAACTTATAAGGACCTACAATATCCCTTCCCTGTTCTGCTCCCCAATCACTTATTATTCTACCTTCACAAGGTTCACTATGCTTGAGCCATACCGATGTGTCAATTCTTCCTGAAACACATTGAACTTATTCCTCTTAAAAGCCTATGCAATTGTTCCTTGAGACAGAACTTGAAAAAAGGAGACTCTGCCCTCTCTTGGACTACTTGCCTCTCTAATTATGCAGGCTCAATGTCAATGACTATAGAAAGGACTTTCGTGACCAATATGTAAAATGGCATGCATGTTTCTTCCCTTGAAGCCTCTGAAAGGCAGTTTATCACATTAACATGAGGGTAGGCACCATAGGAGTGGTGTCAACATGTTATCTTGTATATTCATTTACTTTTGTAAGTTACATTTCCTGTATACTCTTGTAAACCAAATGACAGAAGAGACCTTGTCTATCATAATCACTGCTGCATTCTTAATGAATGCACAGTTCTTGATACGGTATTTGTTCAATTACAAAATGGCATGTTTCAAAGCTTGAAAAACCCATGAAAAATGACACAAAGCTCTTTCTATATCCTTAGCAGATTCCAGTAATAAGCCTAAGCCCAACAATTCACAAGCTTATCATTCTGCCTTTTTTCTTTAATGTCCTTACACTATTGCTGTTATGGCTCTGCTAGGTTTAAAGCATCCACCTTCAGAGGGTACAGGCCAGGTGTGAGTTCAGTGATGTCTATACAACCAAAGCAGAAACAATGGTCTTAATTTGAAACGTGTTTTCTCTAACATTTAAATAAGTGATATTATATCCCCACCAAGTATGACAAAGGGGATATGGTAAAGGATAAAGAAAATTGAGGACTTGAATGATGGAGTGATGTAAATATTGAGAGGGGAAACATTAAAATAACTATGGATCTGCTGACAAATGTCATTGACTTGCTTTGATTAACCCTGTTTTTTTTTTTTTTTTAGCTTGGCAGAAACAAAAATATAAGCTATATCTGGAGTATTTTTGCCGTGCTTGAGTGAAAACAGGCAGCTGTGTTTTAGATGATTTATGAATATTTTTTAAACACAGATTGTATAAAGATTTCAGTCCCAGTGGAATTAACTATACTTGACAGCCAAGTTATAACTAGAAGGACTGGTAAGCACAGAGTTATGGAGATTACAAAATGTTCCTAGAATTTTGTGATGTGAAATAGTTCAATATTATAATTACGTAGAGAATTGGTAGAAAAAAAATAAAGTGTCAAACTACAGAGTATGTTATCTTTTCTCTCACTGCTGCTCACTGAGTTACACAGATTTTAAAAGGTTGTATGGGCACTGTAATAAAAGGACATTTGTGAGAATGTTTGTGTCAAAACACTGACATTTCTAGAATTTTTATGATATATCAAACTGCCTGAGAGACATTTATCTAGAGGATTGTGTATCTTCCTTAGTTGAATTCTTAGTTGAGAAATGTAGGATAGTTTATATTATTATACACTCTATATATGTAGGTAAATATATGTGTGTGTTTATTGTGATATTGTTGCTTTTATTTTTTTTTATTGGAGTGGTAGTATTCCTGCTTCCAGTATTTATTTATTTATTTATTTTTTGGAGTTCTTGGGTCAAACCTATGGCATCATGCATGCTAGGGAAATGCACTATCACTGAGCTGCACCTCCAGTCCCAATTTTTTTTTTTTTGTCTTGAGACAGAGTCTAGCTAGGTTACACAGGCAGACTCTGGCCTCAAACTCAGCACCTTCCTGCCTCAGCCTCTGAGCATCTGGGATTACAAACATGCATCATGGTGCCAGGTCACAGTTATAGTCAAATCTCTCTCTCTCTCTCTCTCTCTCTCTCTATCTATCTATCTATATACGTGTATATATATATGTGTGTTTTATATATATATATATATATAATGTGTATATATATATATATATATATATATATATATATATATATATATATGATATGTATATTTATATGTGTGTGTTAACCTAAGGATATTTTCATATCATTATTGTAGGTATTACTCTGTCTTCATGTATTCAAACATATGAACTTTACAGCTCTTAGGAATATTTATAAATCTACATACTTAATCACTTGAAAGCTGTGCTTACTGAATATTTATTAGATGGGGGAGATTCAGTAAGTAACTGTGGAAAATTCAAGATAAGACAACTCTTTTTAAAAAAAATCAGTAAAATATTTTTGTAAAGAAGATATAATGACAAGTTAGTAAGACATAGCAAACACTGTGAAATTAGATGCTTTAAATGGACAAATGTTACATGTGAATTAAATCCCTATGAATCTTTTAGAAAAATAAAGACGCTGTGTAAAAGTGGTACTTACAAACCGAAGAAGTGGTTCATGCCTGTAATTCCAGCATCTCAGGAGATGAAGGCAGGAGAATGGCAGGTTTGAGGCCAAAGGCAGCCTGTGCAACTTAGAGGGACCCGGTCTCAAGATAAATAATAAAAAAGAGGCTGGTGGTGCAGGTCAGTGAATGCTTGCATAAGTATGCATAATGCCCTGGGTTCAGGCCCCTAGGACCAAAAAGAAAAAAAAGTGGTATTTACAGGAACAAGACTCTTAAAGGTAGATTTCTTGAAGGCTGACATGAGCTGTTAGGAGCAGTATAGCTGTACTCTGCTTTTGAGTTCTGTTTTGACTCAGGTAGTCTCTCTTCTAATTGGTCAAGGCAAAGGAGTCACAATTGATCATCACCTCTGCTTCTAGGTAGATGGTTTAGAATAGAAAAGTATTGTTGACAGATGAGCAAACTTTGGAGATGAACATTTGAGACCAAGAAAGAAGATAAATGGAAGAAGCTCAGAAGAAGTGGCCTACTGGGACAGATGTTTATGGCAGAGTTTCTTAGGGGATGGTCAAGGAACCTTGACATCAGAATAGCAAAATCTTCTTAGAAATAGAATTCCTGGCTACTCCTCAATCTAGGAAACATTTCCTGTTGGTAAATCTAAGCAAGTTGCATTTTAATAAGCACCACACATAAGTTTTAAGATTTTAAACAAAATGCTTTAGAGCCATTCATTTAGAGTATATTAGTATTTATCAGAATGCATCTGAAGCAGTTATTGAAACAAGATGATCGTGAAAACTAGATAGATTTGCTTCACCTTTGGGGATCGGGATAAAATAGTTGACACTGAAAGCTGCAACCGATGAAATTCCTGGAGTTATCCTGAATTTAGTTAAATCAATTAGTATTTCCTAATCATTAGGAAGTTGTTTAAAAATTAAAATCAAAATATGACAAAGATTAAACACATTTCTTATTTATTTTGGGAAATATAGGGAACTAGAAATAGGCTTGGCTTCCCCACTTACATAAAAATTAGTCACACAAACCACAAAAACTTTTTTGAGTCCATCAGAAAGCTAAGGTCACAGTCCTGTAAAATAGCTTTGAGATTTGGAGAAATATGGGTTCCATCAGGGAGACATGCAATGCCAGAACATGAAGCAGATGTGGTTTAAGAGCAAAAATAAGAAATAAGGTGGAATGTTTAACAAATTGGTAAAGGCCAAGTATAAACTGGTGAAAGAATGTGGACCCTGGAGTATCATAGACATAAAGGAAGTCAGCATACTTTGCTTGTACCCAACTGCTCCAGGAACTTCAACTGCCTGAAGAGATGATATCATGTTCCTTCTTGATGAGACTTTGCAAGGGGAAAAGCAATTACTGTAGGAGGGGCATAAAACTCTACCCAAACCCTTCCCATTCTCCTTTATTGAAAAATACCTCAATCTGTAGTAAGATGAGAGTATCAAACGCTATCATATTTCATGAATTTGGGAAAAGCCATGGTTGATGGTTTAAATAAACACACACACACACACACACACACATACACACACACAATACCTAAGTTGGTGTGTGTATGGGAGGAGGGAAAATAAGCACTGGAGGTAGAGCCTGTGCAGTAGTTATTGTTGTTTTTGGGTGCTGTCAACTCAGGTCCCACTCATAGTGACCCACAGAGGGTTTTCAATGGATGATTGCTTAGAAATTGCTTCTGGAGTGAATTGCTACATCCTTTTCTTGTTTTTGTGGTGCTAAGGATTGAACCTGGGTCCTCAGGGAGTGTGCAGCAGCACACTTCTGTAATTCCAGTGACTCAGGACGTGAAGGCAGGAGGATCGCAGGTTTGAGGTCAGAAGTAGCCTGCATAATTTAGTGAGACACTATCTCAAGGTAAAAAACAAAAAATGGGGCTGGAGGTGCAGCTTTGTACTTGGAAAACATGTCAGAAACCCTGGATTGAACATCCCATGTACAAAAAAAAAAAAAAAAAAAAAAAAAAAAGAAAGAGAAAAAGAAAAGAAAAAATAGTGGAGAGAACCACAGCTGAAGGCGACTTAGAACTGAAAAGGTCACTCCGGATTTTTGTCACAGTGACAGAAAGTTGACTAACACAGTAACCTGCTCATTACAACGTGGATATTATTGGTTTACATAGAAAAACATGATATAAATCTATTACTCCATAAGAAATTAATTTTTATATAAAGAATATACATTAATGGTTGCTTTTTCAAAAAAGATGTCAAGACAGTTCAATATGAAAAAATGAGGGTGATGAGAGGGTAAGGAGGAAGTTAATGTGAGCAACGTACAATGAAATACATGTATGAAAAGATAATAATGAGGCCCCTAAAATTGTACATTAAAAATTTCTAATAACAAAGTTAAAATAAAACAAAAAATTTAAAAATAGTATTATCAGTAAATGGTGCTGAGATAACTGAATATGGTAGCGTGAAGTTGGATCCCTCCCTTACACTATACAAAAACAGTGATTCAAAACTGATCATACATCTAAATGTAAAAGTTAAAACAGGGAAGAAAACATTCAAGATTCTTGTAATAGTGAGATAGGCAATGTTGTCTTGAGTAAGACACCAAAACGTAAGCAACAACAACAGAAGAACTATACAGAGAGATAAACTGGATTTCATAAAAATGTAAACTTTTGTGATGCAAAAGATGCCAGGGTGAAAGTGAAGATACGATACAAAGAATCAAAAAGAACGTTTTTAAAAATCACTAATGAAATGATTTTCAACTAGAATATTTAAAGAACATTTATAATTCAAATACAAAAGGCAACCCAATTTTAAAATGGAATAATGATTTGATTAGACATTCCTCTGAAAAAGATATGCAAATGGTCAATGTTGTTGTGGTTGTTGTTAGGTGCTACCAAGTTGGGTCAGACTCCCAGTAACCCTACATTCCACATTTATGGGAAGAGGACCAAAACTTTGCCAGGCAAAAAATATCAAATCTAAGCCAAGAGATAAATGAGATGACCATTTCTTTGTCTATTAAATAAGTTGAACTTGCGGCTAAAAAGTCTTTAAAACAAGCAAACAAACAGAAACCCTAAATGATTTTATGGGAAATTTTTACTATACATTTAAAAAAGAGACATTCAAAAAAAATTCTTATCAACTCATATCAGGATACAAAAATCGGTTAAATATAGTAATAGGGAAAAAAAGTAAAAATTGATACTCCCCATGAACCTAGACGATAAAATCCTCAAAAAAACATTAGCATGTTATGTAAAACAATATATTATGTACAAGTAGGTTTTATCCCAAGAATTCCAAGTTATTTTACCATTGAAAATTAATTAACATAATCTAGGGTTGTCTCTAAGTGGTAGAATACATGCCTAGCATTTGCAACATGCTGGGTTTGATCCTTAGCATGGAAGAAAAAATATTAAAAATAAATCAATATAACCTATCATATAAAAATCTAGGGGATAAAGACATGACCATCTTAAGAGACGTAGAAAATATTTAATAATCTATCACCCATTCATCATAATTTTTTTATTAAAAGAATATAATGGCTGTAGGATGTAGCTGTATTACACCTGGATTACATCAGCTCTATGATTTTCTCTGGGAGTGCCTGTGTATCTGACTTTGATTCTTTAGCTAAGATAAAGTTCATAGGCCCTCTAACCAATACTTACTGATTTATGAGGTGCTGTTTAAAGTCTAAAATTCCCCTGGAGATTTCCAGAGCCAGCATGCTTGTTCTTGGCTTTTAGTTTGTATAATCTTTTAGCCAGCCCAATTTGGTTACATGACCACAAAGGCCTTTACAGAGCCTGATGAGAACTTCTACCATGAGTTCTCCTGAGACCAAGGATCACTGCACAAACTCTGAATGTTTAATATGGAGACCAAGCTCATATTGTGTGAATAAAAAGGATTCTGGGGAAATGTACCTTGAAGTCTCTCAAATGTTTGATGCTTGCTGAAGTTTCTTTGTTCTGCCATATCATGTACTTTGCTTTTATGAAAAGCCTTACCTAAGTTCTGTGATAATCTTGTAATTCTCTTCAAATACCAAACCCGAATATGTTATAGAGATGATTTCTTTAACATTATTCTGAATATACACAACAATCTATAGTTAACATCATACTCAATGGTGACATGTTGAATTTCTTTAAGATTGGGAACAAGAGAGAATGTGCTCTTACCAATCCTATTCAACCTTCTACTAGACATCCTAACTACTGCAAATAGGCAAAGAAAAACTAAAGACATGCAGATTTGAAAGTAAGAAATAAAACTGTCTTTATTGTTGTTAGGTGCCTTCAGATCTGACTCATGGTGACCCCTATACTCTATAGTCACTCTATAGGGGGTCAATAGCTGATTTTTTTCAGGATTGTTTTGCGACTGGATTGCCACATCCTTCTCCCATAAAACCATCTTTACTGGCATGCAAAAAGACTGGCTAGGTGGAGAGTACCAAAGTATTTTAGAAGTACAAATAAGAGCTGGGCACGGTGGTGCACGCCTGTAATCCCAGTGGCTTGGGAGGTGGAGACAGGAGGATCGCAGGTTCAAGACCAGGGGCAGTGTGCATAACTTAGCAAGACCCTGTCTCAAAAAAAAAAAAAGTAAAAAAAGAAAACATGGGCTGGGGGTGCAGCTCAGTGGTTCAGCACTTGCAAAGCATGCAAGTGTGAGGCCCTGGGTTCAACCCCCACTATGGCAAAAAAATAAAAAGTCCAAATATATATTTAATAATTTCAGTAAGGTCATAAAATATCAGGTCATAGTATGCAAGTCCAACACATGAAAATCAATATTGGAGAATAACATTTTGGCTGAATACTATAGGGCTTGTGGCACAAAGAACTGTAACACACGAGTACTGTACTGCCTAGTTAGTAACTCTCGGCAATTCTGATATTACTTTATATATCTATTAGAATCTAAGAAATAAGTAAACATGCTTTTAATATTGAGAACCAAGTTTCTCATTGTTAGAGAAGGAAGTTTTGGAATAAACCCTGTGGTATTTATTGGCAACTCAACTCATTTTAAAAGTGCAAATATATATATATATATATATATATATATATATATATATATATACACATACACATACATATAGAATACATCTAAATACAGAATATAAATGTGTACATGTAAGAGGTATTATACAGATATATTTTCTAATTTTATGTGTTATGGAAGCAAATAGCAGTTATACCCAAGTAGCGAAGGAATACCTGTCGGATCATGGTTTCTAAAGCCATTCTCTAATAGAAGAGACAAACCTCTTTGAACAATTGATGATGTTTATGGCCAGGGAGTAAAAACAGAAAAGAAACATAGGGCAACTTACATACAAGAATTAAGGAATGTTCCTAAGAATTTAAAGGCATATTGAAGGAGTACACTAACCAACCTAGAAGGCATTTCTAATGATAAAGGATCTTATAATTTGAGCTCCAAATTACAAAATATTATCGAATGATAACTTATGGAGTCAAATAAATACCTATGAGTCAATAAAGAATTGAATAATTTCTGAGAAGGGATAATTATGTCTTAGAGAAATTTTCAGTTAATAAATATGATAGGAATGAAAGAAATAGAAAATCACCATTGGTTTCTCACCATAGTAAATGTTGCAGACATGCTATATTGATGGATGTTAATATTTGTGGGTAAAAATGAATCAGAAACAAGATGTGTGCAAAATCTAAAAGCATCTCACTCAAAACAATTATTCATTGGAAGGAAGAAAATAACAACTTTACAGTGAAGAAACCTTAAACATCCATCTTAATTAAGTGATCAAAGTCAGTCTCCCCATTGGTAAGACATTACCTGCATCATGTCACACTTGAAATCATGTAATGAGAATGACACATCATATAGGTGGTATTCGTACTGAGACACATTTCAATTTAATCATAAGAAAATATCAAACAAACTCTAATCTGAGGAATATCCTAAGAAAGTAATCGCCTCTAGTAATCTTCAAAAGATTCACCTTCAGGAAAATCAAGGAAAGACTAACCCAGGTTGGAGGAGATTAAGCACGTATAAAACTAAACACATGCAAATTAAATGGAGAAGCCATGTTGTTGTGTTGTTGGTATCCGACTCATAGCGACCCTCTGTACAACTGCAGAAACACTATTGTCAGTGCTTCTCTGCTGTTCATAGGGTTTTCAATGGCAGATTGATTTTTGGGAGGGGGTTGGCAGGTCCTTCTCTCAAGCCTACAGTTTCTGGTGTTCCCAGGCGGTCTCCCATCCAGGTACTAACCAGGCCCGACCCTGCTTAGCTTCTGAGATCTGATGGGATCGGATGCCACAGGGCTACAGCTGCAGGATATATATATATATATATATATATAT
Source organism: Pedetes capensis (assembly GCA_007922755.1). Taxonomy (NCBI): domain Eukaryota; kingdom Metazoa; phylum Chordata; class Mammalia; order Rodentia; family Pedetidae; genus Pedetes; species Pedetes capensis. The sequence goes on along the minus strand of VMDO01007129.1, from coordinate 26,105 downwards.
ATATATATATATATATGCACACACACACATATATATGGAAAAACTGGTAAACTAAAAATAAAGTCTATAGTTTCATTAATAGTACTGTTTTTTGTTCTTAGGTACAGTCGAGTCAGTATCCAACTCATAGTGACCTTATGTACAACAGGTGCAACACTATTGTCAGTGCTTCTCTGCTATTCATAGGGTTTTCAATGGCTGATTGGTTTTTGGGAGTGGGTTGCCTGGTCCTTCTCCCAAGTCTACAGCACCTGGTGTTCCCAGATGGTCTCCCATACAAGTACTAACGAGGCCCGACCCTGCTTAGCTTCCAAGCTCTGACAGGATTGCTTGCCACAGTGCTATGCCTACAGACACAATAATACCGTATCTATGTTTTATGTAGTATTCCAGTTATACAATGGGAACCAACTGAAGGTTATCTTAGACTTCTCTGTAGCAATTTTCAGCTTTTATTTGAATTTAAAATTATTTAAAAATAAAATGTAACAAAAAAGTCCTTAAACATTTTTAAGTTATAGTGATATTATTTTATAAATTAAAATATGAAGATAAACACACTACAAATTTTTTGTTTAGAATATGAAAGAAAAATTTTATCTGCGTCTACATTTTCCTATCAGTAGGGGAGTATGAATGTGTCAATATGAAGGTCTGGCTAATGTGTGTATTGATTCTTCTCTAGTTACTAATGAGTAGAAAATTTCTGTATTGAAACAAACAGGAAAGCAGTTACTGTAAGCAGAGTAAGAGTTTTGCCTCCCACCAGATGCTCTTCTCTTTCTCTGTCTTGTATCTCTGTCTCTGAGTCTCTCTTTCTCTCTCTTTACCCCTTTCTCTCATTCTGTTTGAAAAACACTTTGATCATCACAGATCAGATCATACCACATCTCTGCAAAGAAGGCATTTGACAGAACTTGATTCATCACTTTAGAGCCACATAATTGGGAAAGGAACTATTCCCAAGACCCTAGAAGAATAGTATAACGGTGGACAAAAAGTTAGTACCTCCATACTTAATTAGGACAAGATACATCTTCATACTATTTTCTTAGAATGCTTAAGAAGAAGAAGAAAAAAATGAGCCAATGAAGTACCATGGAGCAATGTGAAATGGGATTATTGTGAGTTTAATAATGGCACTTAATAAGTAATAAGACAATTATAACTCTTAATAAGTATCATAATTAAATATCCGCAAAGGGCATTGTTAAAAATAAAGTTAATAAAAAAATCACCTCAAAATATTCTTAGAATAATTTATAATTGTTTTAATGTTCATGTAAGTATCTTATGAAAACAGGTCATTTGCTCCGCAGAAAAACTAAAACAACCAATGTATCCACGTGCTTATGAATGATACAGGTATATTTTTTCTTTTTTCTTTTTATCCTGCTGTATGGGGGACTGCACCCAAGGTTTTGCACTAGGCAAGTACTCTGCAACTGAGATCCACACTCAACCACTTTTCTTACATTTATTACAAGACAGTCTTGCTAAATTGCACAGGATGCCTTTGGCCTCAAACATGAGATCCTTCTGCCTCAGACTCCTGAATTGCTGGGATTATAGGTGTGTGCCCCAACAGTCAGTTTTTCCCCTTGTTTGAAAGTAACAATTTGTCCAAGTTGTTATTCTTTGCTGTAAAATATAATACTATATATGATGCTCAATATTCATCTTTATCCCTTGGATTATATGTTGATTATCTTGTAAGAAAAATTATTCTCAACTCCTGCCCCTATATTTTTGACATTCAAAAACACTGGACTTCTCTTTCAAACTTGGTTTCTAAATGTTTTGAAGCTTTTTCGTAATTGAATGTTATCTGGATGGGAACAAAACAAAACCACTACAACAAATTTTTTAAAAGGGAAAAAGAAAAGAAGAAATATATAAGTTTAATTTGCACTTGTACCAATTACAAGCAATATGATCTTGAACTCACTGATATTTGATCTTTTATTTTCTTATATTTTCATTGGTAATGAGAAGGCCTTCCCTATTAATTTATTTTGATTTTTAGTAGCATCAAGAGGGGCAATATAACATGAAAAGGGCAAACAGGCTATGAAGACAAAACTCACATTAATACTCTAATCAGGTCAACCTGAAAAATCTTTTAAATCTGCCAAATTGCAGTTGGGGGTGTTTGGTAGTCAATGAGAAACTACTCCTGAAGAATAAAAAATTCTGAGAAGGACAGGAGAAACTTCCAGGTGAAATTTAACCTGGGAAAACACCTCCCTCAACTTCCCATATAAAGAGAGAGGTTATATGTTTTGCCTTCTGCAATCCATCAGGACAGCTGCAGAAAGCAATTTACAGAAATGTTGTAACAACCATTCATTTATTGATTTTTTTCAAGAGTTAGCAGAGACCATTCAAATATTTAGGTAACTCAAATATCAGCTGAACACCAGCCTTCATGGACCAGCTCTGTTTTAACCTTAACCTGTTAACACCTAGTGTTCTATTTATGTTGTTGTTGCTGTTGTCAGGTGCTGTCAAGTTGTGTCTGACTCATAGCGACCCTCATAGGGTTTTCAATGGCAGATTGTTTCCAGATTGCCTCGGGAGTGTGTTGCCACATCCTTCTACCATTTTTGTGGTGCTGGGAATCAAACTCTGGACCTCAGAGACTGCAGAGCAGCACTCTACTAACTGAGCTAAACCCCAGCCCAGTGTTCTATTTATAGGCAACAACAAATTCCTCCATTATTATTTCTTGGAATTGATATAGACTTGCACTCATGAGCATGTTCTCCCACTATATCTCAACCATATATCCTGCCAGTTGCCTGGTTTAATGTTTAGTGTAAGGCAAACTACAATGTCATGAACATTTGCATTTTCATGCACCATTACAGCACCTAATAACAGCAACAACTGTTCTAGAAATACAACATTGGGCATTAATGGGTAAGTGAATTTGTATGGAAACTAGCTTTTTTTGCCTTTCAATATGCCAATATTTTAGAGTCTAGTGGAAATTTTGGCTGGGCTTTAGTTCAGTTGGTAGCCTGCTTGCTCTGTGTGCTCTTGAGGCCCTGGGTTTGAACTGTAGCACCACAAAAATGGGAGAAAGACCTGGCAGTCCACTCCGGAAACAATTAGCCATTGAAACCCTGTGAATAGCAGAGAACCACTGACATAATGCTGGGCATTGCAAAGTTCTGGGGAGTGTTACCTTCTGTTGCACATCTTGTAACTATGAGTTAGATTTAACGAGAGGGCACATAACAACAACAACAGTGGAAATTTTGTAGAGAAAACTGTTTTGATAAGAAGGTGGTTGTTGATGGAGCTGATGGTGGTATTAGTAAATATCTCCAAAAGATAATATCTCCTTTTACACACACACACACACACACACACAAACACACCTTACAAATTTTCCTCTTCAAAGTTCACCTTAAACCAGACAGCGAAGTAATATGCTTTCTTAGCTAAAGAGTCTTTTTTTTATTATTAATTGTTTAGTTATGCTCCTGTCTCTACGTCCATCTCCCTATGGGTATATCAATGACTCTACCACGTTGTTCCTGAAGAGTAGTTTTCCAGCTGGGCCTTTGAACACATACATCTAATCACAGAAACTGGACACTCAGGCAGCAGAATCCAGAGTTCAAGGCCACCCTGGGCCACATATTGAGACCCTGGCTCAAAAACAAACAAAAATAAACAAACAACAATAACAAATGTAGCTTCTGTTTTCCCGAGGAAAATGAGACACCCACTTTAATCCCAGGCCTGTTGACTCTTGCATTTATTTTATAGAGATATTTTCCAAAAAGTTTTCAACTGTTAAAACAATTACTGTATCAGGTGCTACAAAACTAATTTTCTGTCCAAATACTCACATTTAGTTATGGAATATATTTGTTTCCAACTGCCCCACACCATCCCTAGCCTTTTATTGGAAGTTTATAAGGAATAGTCAGTCATTAGCACACTATCTTCACCTCTGAATAGCTAGCAAAATCTTCTAAAGCAGAGGATCCACAATTCTCTTTCTACCTGAAATAGGGTTCTATTTCTGTTGTAGACAGGACATGTTATGCTTTTAGAATTTTAATGAGAATTTAGAAAGTCACTTCCTGAATACTTCTCTTAGAGCACATAAATGTATGAGCCATGTGCATTTCTGATTGTATCTGTTGGTTCTCTGGATTTTTATCTTAGTGTAGATAGAACCATCAGAATGCTTCATAGCTTTAAAGATCAGCCAAGTTTTCTTGGATATACATTCAGTTAGGGAGATTTCCCCAAACATTATCTGCATGGCATTTGATGTTTTACCTGCCCCCCTTCTTTATCGGCATTGAAATCTAGGCCCTATCCCTACTTGTTTTCAATTAATAGAATGTGAGGGTATGTTAATAAGATACAAACAAGAAAATGTACCTTTTTTGTATAGTTTTATCAGTTTCTATCAGATTCTTACAAACAGTAACACACAGAATACAGAGGAATTTCATTATCCCCAAAGAATTACTTCAGGTAGTACCTTCATTTTGAGGCCCTGCCACACTGAATCTCCGCAAGCATTGATCTGCGTTATTTTACTATATTTTTTACTTTTCTACAATAAGTGGACTCATGTTATATGAACTCTTTTGAAAGTAGATTCTTTTATTTATATTTGTTTGAGGTTCATTCATGTGTGAGTTGAGTGAATTAATGGTCCTTTCTTTTTTATTGCTAAGCAGCAATCCTCTTTGTGGATGTACCACAATACATTCATTTACCCATTGAAAGGTATTTGAAGTTTTCTAGTTTTATTGTGTGTCTTTTTCAGTATTGGGGGTTGAACCCAGGGCCTCGTGAACCCAGGGCCTCCTTGCGCTTGCATGCTTCACAAGTGCTGGACCACTGACCTGCACCCCCCCAGCCCATTTTTTTTCTTTATTTTTTGAGTCAGGGTCTCCAAAGTTATGCAGACTGCTTCTGGTGTTGAACTTGTGATACTCCTGCCTCCACCTCACCTCCCAAATCTCTGGGATTACAGGCATCTGCCACCAAGCCTGGCTCTAGTTTTTGTTTGTTTGTTTGTTTGTTTTGTTTTGTTTTTCTTATTATCATTAGAGCTGCTTCACAAGTCCTTGTATATAAAATATTTTCTTCTGACTTTTCTTATAATTTCCTATTTGCCCTTCTTTGATACAGAAATTATCAAATGATATAATTAATATCACATGAAAGTAAAATTTGCCTAAAGATCATTCAAAAGCCACTGCAGTAGAATATTGACAGAGAAATGCCAGAAAATCAAGCTGGATTCAGAAGTGGGCATGGAACCACCGATGTCATTGCTGGTATCAAATGGGTATTGGTTGAAAGCAGAGAATATCAGAAAGTTGTCCATCTATGTTTTATAGACTGTGCAAAGGAATTTGACTCTGTGAATCACAAATAACTATGGATAAAATTGTGAAGAATACCAGAGCACTTAGTTATACCCATGAAGAATCTGTACATGGATTAGGAGGCAGTCATTTGAACAGAACAAGGAAACACTGCCTGGTTTAAAGTCAGAAAATGTGTGCATCAGGGCTTTATCCTCTCATGGTACCTTTTCAATCTCTATACTGAGCAAAAAATTCAAGAAGCTAGACTTTATGAAGGAGAATCTGACATCAGGATTGGAGAAAGACTCATTAACAACCTGAGTTATGCAGGTAAAACAACTTTGCTTGCTGAATGTGAGAGGATTTTAACCATTTACTGATGAATATCAAAGAACACACCCTTAATTATGGATTGCACCTCAAAATGAAGAAAACAAAACTCCTTACAAGTGGGTCAGTAAGCAACTTCATGATAAATGGAGAAAAGATTGAGGTTGTCCAAAATTTTGTTTTACTTGATTCTACAAATAGCACCCGTGAAAGCAGAAGTAAAGAAATAAAAAGATGCACTCCATTGGGAAAACTTTTTGCAAAAGACCTCTTTAAAGTGTTGAAAAGACATCACGCTGATAAGGAAGGTGTGCCTGACTCATGCCTTGTTTTCAGTTACATAATATACTTGTAAAAACTGGATTGTGCATATGGAAGATAGCAGAAGAATTGATGCTTTTAAATTATGGTGCCAGAGATGAATATTGTATGTACTATGGACTGCCAAAAGAACCAACAGATGTGTCCTAGAAGAAATGCAAACAGAATGCTCCTTGCAAGCAAGGATGACTACTGAATCCTACATACTTTAGACTTGTTTTCAGGAGGGATCAATTCCTGGAGAAAGACATCATGTTGGGAGAGTGGTGGGTCAATGAAGGGAAGGAAGGCCCTCAACTATACCCGCTGACACAGTATCTGCAACAATGGGCTTAAAAATGAAAAAGATAATGTGCATGGCAGAGTGTTGTGGAATGTTTTGTTCCATTGTACATAGGGTCGCTATGAGCAGACCCAACTTGACAGTACCCAACAACAACAACCTCACTGATATTGTGCAGAAATAACATAATTCTTTTTCTGATATCCTATCACCCACTTTGCAGCCAAGGTAGGTAAACTGCTTTGCCTCTTTTGTTGTAGAACATAAGATCTTGTAGTGTCACTTCAATATTCTGGATATTCGGATATGCAGCATGAATTATAAAATGGAATTCTGTCTGCTGTAATCCAGTTTTTGAATTAGAAGGAAACATCAGCTAATAGTATAGTTATTATTTCACTTTCTTTAAAACTTTTCTGAATTTATGTGATCATTACACTTGGCTTCTTTTCCCTTGCTCTCTTACTTTATCAGAACATGGAAGCAGAAAGGATAGCCATGAATCCTTGGTCTTTATCTTGCTGATATATCCTTTGGTGTAGTGCACATCAATGATACAGTGTATGAAAGAAACAACTGCCAAAGACAGAATTGCATTTAGGACCTATGCTTATTTGAGTATGACTATGCTTCTATTTAGTACCTTGACTATTTCTAAACTTCACATAGATTCTGTAAGCATTTCTTTTCATGTTTTTCTCCAAGATTCCAAGGCTTTAGATTGTTCCTAGTTGTTGCAGACTCCTAATCTCTGAGAATGCTCTTTCTTATTAGGGTATTAATAAAGCTGGCAGGAAAAACTGTTCTAACTTCTTTCTCCTATGAATAGCTCAAAGTAAATCATGATAAAGGCAATCTCCTTGTTGGCACCTGGCTGTATATCTTGCACATAACGATGATCACTCCCAACCCTCAGATTGGGTTCCTCTCAGTTTAGGGATTTGGCTAAAAAATGCCTGAATGTTCCTCCAGGAAAAATTAAAGGTAGAGAAAAACACAGGGTGACTCACTAAATCCACACAGCATCGTGAAAAGTATATTCTAATTACAAGCAATACATCTAATTATAATTACACATGAGGACCTTCACAATGAACACAGTAAATGGAGATCTAAGGGAAAGCTTTATTTTTGTTCCCAAATCTATGCTTGTTTGAATTTAGTGTCTACTGTACTTCTGTAGATCTATGTCCCAAATTATTCTTGTACCTTGCCAGCATACGCTGGAAAAGTATATAATAAGGGGAGGAGGTGTCATAAAGAAAATAAATATTAAAAATATATGAGGTTAAAAGATTTTGTAGGACCACATTACTAGCTGTCCTGGGGACCACAGATGGGACATGCCTGGTATAAAGTATCTTAATATTTTTGGTTTATTAAAAATACTGTTGTTCTTCATTCTGCATTTCTGTATTTGTGATTTCTAGGAAGGTAACATTAACATGAACAATATTTCCATTACTTGTGTTACATAACACATATGTGTGACAGAGGCAAGTTATCAATGTTAATTAAATTGATCTTGAAATTTTTGTTTCACCAGTCCAAATGTTTTTCTGATGCCATTTTCCCCTTGTTCACTCTTATATGTTTCTATTTTCAAAATTTCCAAAGACTGACTTCTTGGAACCCTTCTGAACAGCAGTCATCCAGAGGATTGATTCCACTTAATGCTTTCATGGATTTAATCCATTTTTTGTGTGGATCCTCATTTTTAGTTTGTTTTGCCAGTGCAGAAATGGTATTTTCAGCTACCTCCGAATGGTTTGTTGGGAGTGATTTTTTTGAGATCTTGCCTGTCTGAACACAGCTGAATTCTATCTTCATACATGATTGATAGTTTGCGTGTGAGTAGAATTCTCAGGTAAAACTGATCCCCTTGAGAAGTTGGATGGAATTGATCTCTTGCCTACTGGCATTCAGGGTCACTGTTGAGAGTCACACTGTTCTGGCCTCTTTCCTAGGTGTGCATCCTAGTTTTTCAGTGTATGTAATTTCTTTTTACAAATTTTGAAACTATCATGTTGTAATGAAGTGTATATTCATTGTGGTAGGTGAGTTCTTTCAATCTAGAGACATGTCCTTATTGGGAGAAAATGTGTTATGTATTTCTTTTATTTCTTTGTCTACTCCAGTTTCTCTGGACTTTATGAAACACTTATTGGATACGACAAGGGCTTGTGAATTGATTCTTTATGTCCTTTTCTCATGTTTTTCTAATTTCTTTTTCTTTGTTTTCACCTCTTTAGGGGAGTTAGCAAACTTTGTTCTCTAATACTTCTGTTGATTTTCCACAGTATTGTATTATATAAAAAATTTTCCAACCTATAGCCATTGAAAGAAATCTGTATTGAAACCCATGTACCTATGACCTATATTCTACATATTGAATTTAATATTTTAATATCTATTGCATATATTTAAGTTTCAAAAAATATTTCTCTGTTTCTTTTATATTAGATATGGTTTTAAAATATGCATTTTAACATGACTTTGTTCTGGAAGAATTTTATCCATTAATCTTTGTCTCTTTTACTTAGAAAAATTCCTAAATATCTCATGAGTCTTATTAACTCACATTTGAGTACATAAATAATAACTTGGCAATTCTACTTGCATGAGTGGGACTTGTAATCAGGTATGCTTTGCTTTTGATTGTCTGGGCAGGGAGTAATGTTTCACTTGTTGTTGTTGTTGTTGTTAGGTGCTGTCGAGTCGGTGTCTGACTTATAGCGACCCTTATAGGGTTTTCAATGGCTGACTGTTTCGGGATTGCCTCAGGAGTGGGTTGCCACGTTCTGCTCCCATAATGTTTCACTTGGGAAGTCCTAAATACTGGGTTTAGCTAGACTGTTCATATACCAAAGAGAGAGACTTTTTAGTTTGATTAGATTCCTTGTTTAATTAGGAATAAATTTGTGCCATGCCCTACATATAAGAGAAGCATATGTATGAATGTGTACAAAGGTGTATATGTATCCCTGAGCATATCTGATTCTGGTGGGCTGGCTGACTTTCATTGTGCAATCTCACCTTCACTTTATCCTGCCCAGTGAATTTATAAATCTGTAGGCATTATGGGTCTTCAAGGCTGTTGTATCTCTTGGTAAGGTCTTACTATACTTTGGCTTTCTTTGGATGGCATCTTCATTTTTACACTGTTTTTACATCTTACATTGTTTTTTCTGTTTTTCTCTCCTGGAATCCCTTTCATCCTGTGTATGTCTTTGCATTCCTTAACTTCAAATTTAGTGGGATTTGGTAGGGAGAGGAGATATATGTACAAAATTTCTGTGTTGCAGAACCAAGCCTTTAGCCTGGAAACAGTAATCTTGGATTTCATACCTATTGTGATAATTTTGAAGAAGTCTTCAATATTCATTTCCAGAAGGTATGTCAGAGATATTAGGGTCAGAATTTCCTGCGTTCCAAAATTGGCTGTACTGTCTATAGACTCATTGACCCTGAAGATGTTATTTAATCCCTGTGATGATCAATTTCTAGCCTATGTATTTGAAGAGTTACCTAATACTGACTTAAACTTAGTAGATGATAAATAACTATGAGAACTTTCCCTAACACATCACCCTATATATGAAACTTTGAAGACTAACTCACTTTAAATCCAGATACTTCAGAATTATTACAGATAAAATTACATTAAAAATTTATTTACCTGCTGTTTAGATATAAAAAATGAAGTGAAAGTCAGGCACTGTGGCTCACACTTGTAATGTCAGTGGGTTGAGAGATGAGGGAGAAGGACTGAGGATTGAGGCCAGAGGCAGCCTGTACAACTTAGTGAGATCTTGCCTCAAAATAAAAAATAAATAAGCGGCTGCAGGTGCAGCCCACAGTTAGAGGGCTTGTGTTTCATGGATGAGGTCCTGGATTCAACCTCCAAGTACTAAAGGAAAAAAAATAAAGAAAGAAAAGAAAGGGACAGAAAAGAAAAGAAAGAAAAGAAATCAAAGGCCAAGTTCTAGAGGAGGTGACAATACAACTAAGACAGCCAACATATGGTGACTTGAACAAGTGACAGTGTCCATAGAATCTAGTAACTCCTGCATGGAGATCACATCATCTGCCTCATAGTGTGTAATTGTGATTAAATATTTTCATACAAATATAGAATTTAGAAATGTGTCTAGTAGAGAGAATCCATTAAACATGTATGGTCATAAGAATGTTGTTGTTAGTGCTGCAGTGTCATAAGAATATTTGTTTGTATGTTATTATTTGCTTTCTGTGTTCCATGTACTTTTGTAAGCATTTTACATATATCCTGTCTTACCTAATCTAATCCTTACATTTGAGAAATAACCACTGTTTTCTTCATCTAACAAATGAAGATATAAATCACAGAGAAATTATTAATTCAAGATGGCAAAGTCAATGGGTAGCGTAGGCAAAACATGAACTAGGCAGTCTGTTGTAAGAACCAATATTCAATCACCAAGCCAAACTATTTGAGCAATAAAAATATGAAAGTCGGTTAGGATAATGAAAAAGATTATTGTAAGTTGAAATTAGATCTTGGATAGGATTCAAATGACTATAGAAAAAAGAGGTAGAGGGGCTGCCGGATAGGGTTAATAGCATGAAAATTACACTAATACTTATGATATAGCTAGTAAAATGAATTCATTTACTTGAAGATAACAGCTTGAATTTTTTAACAAAGAGAGCGGTATTAATTTCTAGCAAAGATGTCTTTCCATATTATTAATAGGAACACTTCAAAAAATCAAAGCTAAATCTTGAATGCTATGTATTACTATTCCCTTATACCATTTTAATGAAATTGTGAAAAGAACAGAAATATTTTTAAAAAACATAAATGTGTGAAGTCAGCAATATCAAAAAATGTTGCTTACTGCATTTAATAGTTAGAAACTTTAAAAAAGTATGCTGCAATAACACCACATTAGCCTAGATCTCCTTGTGTTTTAGTCTTGTTATTAAAGCATTTGTTATTTCTTTTTTTCCCACTTTAAATTGATTGGGTTATTTAGGTATTTAAATTTACAATCTGAATATTAGCTGGGAACTGTGATGCATGCCCATAATGCCAGGGACTAAGGAATCTGAGGCAGGAGAATCATGGGTTTGAGGCCAGAGGCAGCCTGGGCAACTTAGTAATAAGATCCTGTCTCAAAATCAAAAATAAAAAAGGGGCTGATAGTCCAGCTTATTGGAAGAGTCTTTCCCTAGCAGGTGCAAGGCCCTGGGCTCAACCCCAGTACTGGAAAAAAAAAAAAAGGTATTGTTCATTTTCTTGGTATAGTTAACTACACTGAACATTCATCACCATCTTCTTGTTTAACTTAAGGGAATAGATTTAATTCTGCTCTTTAAATAAGGATAATTTGGCTACACAATAGGACTACTATTTCTCTTACTTCAGTCCTCGTTCTAGACATTTAGGTTATTCACAGTTGATATTCCCATAACCCTTAAAGTGATTATACTGCCAACTTCTGTAAATTAACATCAAAGCTAGTGATCCTACTCACACAATTCCAACTTGAACAGAAAGAGCAAAACTCAGGGAGGCTTAAGTAGACTCAGAAAATTCAGTTGATAATGCAATCACTAGAAGTTTAATCATTATTTACAAAAGCTTTCCCTTTCTTTGCTTACTGATTCTTGTTTACCAGACTACTAAAGAAACCAAAGATCTGTGCAGATCCCAAAAGTTCAGGTGTGATGTAATTAGTAAGTTCATTCCACCTGACTTTTCCCCACAGTTTGAAGTAATGAGGAAGTAGACCCACCTCTCACTTACCAACATCTAGCAGTTATTACAGTTGATTCAGCAAGGGCTTACAGACTAGATTCACAAAACAAGAACTTATTGCATTCAAAAAAAAAAAACAAACAAACAAACAAAAAAAAGCAATGATGAAGATAAGTTGAAAATGTCTAAATGAAATTAAATATTATTATTTTCTCAGAATTTAGTGAATGGCTGGCAGTAGTATGCAATATCCAGTTAACAACCTTAGGAATTAAAGGTATATTACAGATAAAGATGATGTCTTACTTTTGTAGGTACAACTTGGGCAGTTTAAAATAAATACTGTAATAATTGATCTGTGCATGTGACATGCAAGTGTTAAATCACACTTGATTTATGGTATCAACTTCTTGTCATTGGCATTGATAGATGGCTCTTATGTTCCTCCTAATAAAAACATAGTCAAGTCTTCATTTACACATAGCAAGGTAGTACAAATAAAGCCAAATGGAAAAGGGTGGGAGACTCTACTATCACCATTCTAATATTAGTGCAGACTAATACCATTTCTGCCATGTATCCTGATAAGAGGAAGATATTATTGCTGATTAATGAAATTCAAATTACTTTGTCATAGTCCAAGAATAGGAGGATGGCAGCCTAACTCCCATTTGATAGCAGCTGGCTGGTTACCTCAGTAAGCATGAGGCAACTTCTGAAAGATTTTTAATAGTTTTATTGACATTCTGATTGAAATGAATTTTTCAGCAATCTTGGGTGCAATTCAGTAGAGATTCTATTGGCTCTTGACCAGCAATTGCAAAGAAATATTGCAATTGATAATGTCAAAATCTGTTTGTAATTAGGGTGTATTTATGAAAAGTATGCCTTAGCTCAAATCTGAGTTGTTTCAAGTATAAGAGTTTGCCTGTTTGAAGCTGGGTCATTAACTCATTAGGATAGGAGGGTAAAAAATAACATTAAGTACATAAGTAGATCAGACTACATTTGTGGAATATTCTTTTATTGGTGCACAGAGTTACTATAAGCCAGCATTTAATTTTCTAGGTCACATTTAAAACATAGGCCCTTTTAGTAAGCTTTTGACTTTAGTTTTGTCCAAAATTCAAGAATATATTACGTTTTAAGTTTCTACCACTATTAAATATTTATTTGTTTCTATGATGAAAGACTAATTTTAGATTGATAAATCTCATGTGTAGGTTTTTCAATAGAAAAGCAAGTCTGAGTTTTGAAAGAAGAAATTCAAACTGAATTTCTGAGGGAAATAGAGCTGCATAGCAACGTAAATTTTGCTTTCTATATATTCTGCTTTGTTAAAAATGGTGTCTTCGTTGTGAAAAGATGTTATGTGAAGTTGTTGTTGTTGTTGTTGTTGTTGTTGTTGTGTGCTGTCGAGTAGGATCCAAATCATAGCGACCTTATGTACAACAGAACGAAACACTATCTGACACTGTGCCATGCTGGGAACTACTGTCAGTCCTCAGCTATTTACAGTGTTTTCAATGATGTATTGTTTCGGGAGTGGCTTGCTACTCTGCAGTGGGAGTGGGTCCCTAACTCTGCAGCACCTACTATTCCCAGATGGTCTCCCATCTAAGGATTAACCAGGATGACCCTGCTTAACTTCTGAGATCAGGCATGATTGGATGCCAGGGTGATACAGCAGCAGACTATGTGAATTTAAGTTCAATTTCATAAATGGATTTTTAAATATTGTCCTTGGTGTATAGGAACTTGGTTTAGCAAAAAGAATATTCATGGAAGGCAGTTTGCTTTTCTGTACTGTACATATGTGTTTTACCACATATGTGTATTTGTATTCTTTAATGAGCATCATAATATGCTATAAAGACAGTCACAGTAGCCCACTCCCATAATGTCCTCAACACGGGAGGTAGAAACAGGAATATCCCAAGTTCAAGGCCAGAGGCAACCTGAGTAACTTAGCAAGACATTGCCTCAAAAACTAAAAGTAAAAATGGGCTGGGGGGAGGCAGCCTAGCATGGGAGTGCCCTGGGTTCAATCCCCCAGCACCACAAACAAATAAACAAATAAATAAATAAGGTATTGTTTTTTTTAGGTGCTGTCAAGTTGGGTCCAACATATAGTGACCCTATGTACAACAGATGAAACACTCCCCTACCCTGTGCCATGACTTGCACTATTGTCAGTGCTTCTTTGCCATTCATAGGGTTTCCAATGGATGATTGTTTGGGGAGTGGGGTGCCAGATCCTTCTCCCAAGCCTATAACTCCCAGTATTCCCAGGTGGTCTCCCATCCAAGTACTAACCAGACCCAACTCAGCATAGCTTCTGAGGTCTGAGGAGCTGGGATCCAGGGATCTATGGCTGCAGCCAAATAAGCTATAAAATTAACAAAGTAAACACAACACATAATCATTACCCACATTAAGAAATTGGACCATAGCAAAACCCCAGACTCTCCTACTTTTCTCCTCTTGACCATTACCTCTTTGACTTTACAAGACAGTCATGAGCTTTGCTTTTGTATTATTTTCTGTAAGAAACACAAATGGAACTAGCCATTGGAAACAACAACAACAATAAATGGAACTATACATTGTGTTATATTATGTCTGGCTACTTTTGTTGAAAATGTGGTTCCAGATCATTCAGTTATCTTTGGTATATGATACTCCATTATAAGGATACATTTATTTATTCAATTATTGATAGGGCATTTGGGAAATCTCAAGTTTTGTGGTATTGGTTGTGCTGCTTTGAATACTCTTGACAATACTTTTGTTAGACTTTTGCAGACATTTCTGCTGGGCATATTGCCAGGAGTAGAATTGTAGAGGATGGCGTTTTGTACATATTCAGTTTTAACAGATATTTTCAGACAGTTCTCCAAAGTGTTTGCAGTTGTGTAGACTCATATCAGCAATGTGTAAGAGCTTTGGGTACTAAGATTCTCACTAGTGCCTGGCAGTTTTTGTACTTACAATTTTAGTCATTCTGGTGAATGTGTAATTTTATTTCTTTGTTTTAGTTTGTAGTTCTCTGTGGTTGAATACTTTTTCCTAGGTTTGTTATATTATTTAGTAGTGTCTTCTGTTTATTTCTTTCCTGTGCCTTGTCTTTTTTTCTTTGATTTACAGTTCTTCAAATATTTTGGATATAAAGTTTTGTTGAATGCATGTATGTTAAATATTTTGTTCCATCTGGTGGGTTATCTAAACTGTCTCTTGTTTCTTACAATAAACATAAATTATTAAATGTAACATAGTACACATGGATAGAAAATAATTAACAAGAAGTTTGTGACTCTTTCTGTACTGGAAAATACCTGTAAGAAGGATGGTTGCAATCAAGAATCCTTATAAAACAAGTCAATAACCACAAGCCAGAATTTCCAAATAAGTAGCACTCACAGGCACAAAGATAAAGCCCTACCCATAAAATGATTTTGTGATAAAATATGCCTGATCTCCCTGACTACATATTAACAGCAAACTTGAAAATTCTGGACTTGTAGTGCATGGTATTGAAGCTGAGTAAGAGGACTACTTACTTAGATTGTGTAACAATGTATAACATGAGGGTGTAGAGAACTTAAATCCAAGGTAACTACCTTTGTGTGATTAGTGTTTTCCTATACATCACAGAGGCCTGCAGCCATAGCCCTGTGGCATCCGATCCTGTCAGATCTCAGAAGCTAAGCATACTTGGACCTGGTTAGTACTTGGATAGGAAACTGCTTGGGAACACCAGGTGCTGAAGGCTTGGGAGACAGATCTGGAAACCCACTCCCAAAAATCAATATGCCATTGAAAACCCTATGAATAGCAGAGAAGCACTGACAATAGTGTTTCACCTGTTGTACATAGAGTCTCTATGAGTTGGATACCGGCTCAGAGGCACCTAACAACAACAACAATACATCACAGACAGGTAAGAATATTTGAGGAGCTGCCAGAGACTTATCCAAGACAATAAACTTCTTTTCTAAAATACTAACTTCCATGTAAAAACTTACCAAATAGCCTCTTTGTCCCCTATATATGTCTCTTAATTTCATTATTGCTTTTTATGAATCCTATATCACTGTACACATAGTGGTTCAATATTCAATAGACAATCTAGGACATGGAAGTCTTACTTCCTGTTTCAAATAAACTTACTAAATAAATAAAAAGTTTAAGAAAGTTGAGAATATTAACATAAGGTGGCATTAAATGTAATAGAGGTTCAGGAAACAAAATAATCAACAGGATTCAAAACTGGGAAAGACCCGGGGTAAAAGGGTTTTCATTCACTGTGCATTATGGGAACTAAAGCTGATTATGTACAGTGGATAGAAGATGAAGGATTTAAAAACTAGGCAAGGGAGTTAATATTAATGAAATACAACCTGTTCTAATGCTTCCAGTTAAGACTTATCCCAAGTCATTCCAGCAATATTATCTTTTTTTCTTTATTTTTAAAAATTATAAACTGAAAAGATTTGGAAATTTTATTTGCTCTTAATAAAACAATATATACTACCCTACATGATCTGAAACATGACTTAAAATTGTAATCTTTTAAAATTACTTGGTCTTAATTGGCGATGATTATTTTGAAAATAATACACTGCATAGGTATCCTTTAACCCTCATGCTTCACTTACCAAAGTCACAATTTGTGAATCATAAATTTATGATTCTGTGACTGCCTTTCTGTCACACATATGCAAATTGTTGCTTATGTACTTTGCTTCTAAGTTTTAATAGAATATTAAGCCTCAATTTAGAGAAAACTGAGGAATGAATTTTTCAGGGACATATTTTATAGTATATATCTTTAATGTTATGGAGCTGGGGTTTAGTTAAGTTAGTAGAGTTCTGCTATGCACTGTCTGAGGTCCTGGCTTTGATCCCCAGCACCAGGAGAAGGACATGGCAATTCACTCTGGAAGCAATCCTGAAATGATCAGCTATTGAAAATCCTATGAGTAACAGAGAAGCACTGACACAGTGCAGTCATGGCACAGTGTCAGGGATCATTTTGTTCTATTGTATATAAGGTTGGTGTGAGTTGGACCTGACTCCATGATACCTAACGACAAAAACATCTTTAATATTGTTGGCCTTCAATGGAGTTTTTGATGTTAAGTAGACCAAAGTTAATGGTTTAGCCATTGATAGTTTCCTAAACTGAAGAAATTCTGTGTAATTTTTTAAAGTAAAATGCATATTGACATAAAAGCATACAGTTATCAAATTTAACTTTTTAAATATAATTAATAAAAGTCAAGTCTGGATGGAACCTCTCTTTTCCTATGGAGATTAAATGCAAGAATACTCACAGATATTATCATGGTTTTTCAAAGAACATTTAAGAAACAATTAACAGAGTCAAGGAAACCCCCATGGAATGAGAAAAAAATCTTTGCATTTTATACATCAGATAAAGGTCTAATTGCTAGAACTTATAAAGAACTCAAGAAAAAAACTCCCAAAAAAACAAATAACCCAATACACAAATGGGCAAAGGAACTGAGTAGACAGTTCTCAAATGAAGAGGTCCATAAAGCCATGAAACACATGAAAAAATGCTCAGTATCCCTAGCCATTAGGGAAATGCAAATTAAAACAACTCTGACATTTCACCTTATACCAGTAAGGATGGCCAAGATCAATAAAACAAATAACAACAAATGCTGGTGAGGCTGTGGCGAAAAAGGAACACTCTTACATTATTGGTAGAACTGTAAATTGGTCCAACCACTGTGGAAATCAATATGGAGATATCTTAAAATACTAAAAATAGATCTACTGTATGACCCAGCTATAACACTACTGGGAATTTACCCAAAGGAAGATGGGTCATCATACCACTGAGACAACTGCATCTCCATGTTCAATGGCTGCACTTTTCACAATAGCAAGGATATGGAATTAACCAAAGTACCCTTCAACAGAAGAATGGATAAAAAAACTATGGTTCATATACACAATGGAATATTATTCAGCAGTCAAGAAAAATGAAATAAGGTCTTTTGCAGCAAAATGGATGGAATTAAAGAAAATTATTTTAAGTGAACAAACACAAGCTCAGAAAGAGAAACACCACATGTTTTCACTCATATGTGGGAGCTGAATCAAAATTATAAGAAGGAAAAATCCTACTCAAAGGTCAGATCAAAATAAAATGGGAAAAAAAAAAAAACCTGAGAATGGTGCCAGTATGAATGGCCCAGAAAATGTATGCATTTGTTCTGACAAGATAAAAACAAAGTTCACTACAGGAAATGTTTCTATCTTAAACAGAACTGGAACCTAAGGACATATAGAAAAATATGTCCTTAGAAAATGATAGAGAAGACTTAGATGGGGGAAGCATACAAGAGGGTAAGGGGCACCTATATGAATAATGTACATCAAAATGCATATATGGAAATGCCACAATGAAAAGCATGTCAGAATGAATCACATTAAGGTGTACATTAAAAATTTCCAATAAAAAAGAACATTTTGTAATATGTATTTATTTTCCAGAAATGTACTTTAATAAAAGTCTTGATCTTTGTACCAGAACCATGTAAGGCATTAGCTTAGACTAAGAGTTATTATAGGTGGGAGTAGCTAACTGCCTGCCTTTATCATAAAGAAACCTCATTGTTGTTCCTGAAGAACACTTTTGTGCAAAACTTTACCCCAAAGAGCCCATCAGTGTGAGTTAGCCATGAAACAGACCTTTTAACAATTAAATCTTTGAGTAGAATTGCTTACTATTATCAGTCTGGAAGCAGAAGTGTGTGTAACAAAGATTTTTTTAAATATAATTTTTATTAGCTTTTTATTGATAATAAATTAAACACTTAGCTGATTTTTAAAAACTATGAAAGTACACATTTTATTAATTATAAATATATGATTCTAACATATATAAGGAAAAATATTTAAGCAGTACAGAGATGGCTCCCTTTTTCTTTAAGTTTCAAACAATTTCACAGAAGTACCAAAATGGAGAAAAGAATGAGGTTGTCCAAGATTTGGCTTGGCTTGGCTCTATAATCAACACCCATGGAAGCAGCAGTCAAGAAATCAAAAGACGCATTGCTCTAGGAAAAGCT
Organism: Pedetes capensis; assembly: GCA_007922755.1. Taxonomy (NCBI): domain Eukaryota; kingdom Metazoa; phylum Chordata; class Mammalia; order Rodentia; family Pedetidae; genus Pedetes; species Pedetes capensis. The sequence continues at coordinate 6,971 of VMDO01007129.1, read as the reverse complement.
GTGGCAAAAGATCTCTTTAGAGTATTGAAAAGTAAAGATGTCACATCGAACATGAAGGTGCATCTGACTCACGCCATGGTATTTTCAGTGGCATCATATGGTTGTGAATACTGAACACTGAACAAGAGAGACAAAAAGAATTGATGCTTTTGAATTGTGGTACTGGAGACATCTATTGAATATACCATGGACTGCCAAAAGAACCAACAAATCTGTCCTAGAAAAAGTGCAACCAGAGTGCTCCTTGGAAGCAAGAATGGCCAGACTGTGTCTTTCATATTTCGGACATGTAGTCAGGAGAGTTCAATCCCTGGAGAAGGACATCATGTTTGGGAGAGTGGCAGGTCAACGCAAAAGAGGAAAACCCTCCACCAGATGGATTGACACAGTGTCTGCAACAATGGGCTTAAACATAAATAAGATTGCTTGCCCATAAATAAGATTGATCTGCTGTACATAGGGTTGCTATGAGTCGGACTCAACTCGATGGCACCTAACAACAACTACAACAACAATTAACTTTATGGATCACCATTGTAATGTTAAAGAAAATATATTCTTACATTTATTTTGGATTCATCAAGCTGAAGATTTCACTATACTTTTATTATTTTCCTTCTTTCTTGCCACCACTTGATTTTCACCGGTTTATAATTTTAATTTATTCTTGAAATTAAATTTAAACATTAGAGGTCATGCTTGAATTTGTATTTCTCAATTCATCATGTTGGCTCTGTATTATGAATTAAGAGTAAATTAACAGGTCTATGCTCTACTTCTTCCCCACCCTTCTTTGGCCATTTTTTTCCCATTAGTTTAACAGGGGTCAAAATATTGATTGTTTGATGCTAATTTATTTATTTTTTCATGCTGGGGATAGAACTCAGGGCTTTATGCATGCTAGGCAATTGTCCTACCACTTATGTACACCCCCAGCTCTGCATTCTAATCTTTAAATAAAATGATGAATGTTTTGTTGACAAGGTGAATTTAAGAAGTAAAAAGCAGTAAAAACCCCTTTAAAGTTAGTGTTTTTACTGTTATTATTCACTGATGATATTTCCTTTTACCATGAGGATACTGGTATATCATTACTTTCAGTATCTTTTCATTGAAACCTACTTGTAAATCTACTACTCTTTACTTTTACCTCATGAGAGCTTTTTATACCATTGAGAGTAAGTCAAATACTCCCAATATTTGAGGGCTGAATTCCAGGTGAGGCAGAGTTTTGTCCAAACTTATCATAAATACAAGTTACTTTAGGAATTGTATTCCAAGTTTATATAGCAAATGAAGTCTGGGAGTATATCTTTTGAAGAATGTGGTAGCAGTTGGGAAGGAGGCACTTATCAGGTTAAGATTTGTATTTTTTCTGGAAGTTAAAGAACAGTTGGCTCCATAATGCTCATTGTTTTTTACAGATATGGTGACTTGAAAAATGTAAACAAGACCTGTCTTTGTGCACATTTGGGTATACATGTATTTTTAGTCTGTTTATGCTACTATAATAAAAATACCATAAATTAGGTTGCTTTTATAATAAATATATATTTCTTACAATTCTGGAACCTGGGAAGTCTAAGAGCACAGCACTTGGTGAGGGCTTACTTCCTGGCTCATACTGGTCCATCTATTTGCTATATTAAGACATGGCAGAAAGGAGTGAGAGATTTGTTTGCAATATTTTTTATAAGGACACTAATCCTATTAACTCTCATGATTTAATCACTTCCCAAAGGCCCTACCTCCTAATCCTTGAGGATTAAGTTTTATCATGAATTTGGGGGAGTGAAAAAATGCTCAGCTCATAACTATAAACATATGATCTTGTACAATTGAAATAATATCTCTGTGTCTCAATGATTCCATTTGGGAAATGGTGATATTGATATTCCTGGCTACACAGACATGTGAAATAATTGAAGTAGAACACTATGGGGTCCACCTTACTAGCTTGGCAACTTATGTTAGTAAATTTTCTGTGACTCAAATTCCTCATATATAAGTTAAGAAAATATGTACCTATTTCATAGAATAATAATGATGATTCAATGAAATAATACAGGCAGTAAACTTAACATTTCATTTTATACATATTAAATACATAATAAATGATAATCTTAAAAGTGTTAATAGGACCAGGCCAACTGTAGTATCTAAAGTACTATAAAATAGTTGGATGAAGTAGAAAAGCAAATGTGTATGGACTCTTCGAAGGTGCCATGAGACTTTTAGTGTAGTAGAGAGAATATGGCTCTTGCCTGAAGAAAAATGCATTAAAAATTTATAATATTCAACTCTCTCAGTTGAATTACTTTATATTCTCCGTGTCAACATGTTCTACATCTAATAAACTGTATAAAGGTTAGATTAAATGAATCAGAGGGAAAACAGTATGGAGCATGTTTCAGACACTGTGAAGAGTTTTATCCAGTTGTAATCTTTGTTGCAATCTTTGCTGTCTTATTTTAAAGTGTCAGATGAATTGAAGAGTGAAAGTGCAGATATTAAACAAGTCATGTGTCAGAGCTCTATCAATTTACACCAAAACTTCAAAGAAAACAAAGGCATTTGTGTAGTTTGCCCTCTCAGCCCATTGACATTACAATACCAGTTTGGCGCACACATGTGTGTGTGAAATGATTTTATGAAGATCAATATTGTTAGATCAAATTTAGAAGCTAGGTTTACTAAATGTAACAATAAATGGTATTAAATGTATATTTAAAAGAGACAATGTACATATACAGCATAAATACAGGCCAATATGATAGATATGATATGTTCTTTGTATTTACAGATGTGATAGTGTGAATGTATCACCCTAAAGTTCATGTTGAAACCTAACTCCCCATGTGATAGTACTAGAAGATGGGGCCTTTGAGATCATAAGGGTTCTGATCTCATGATTGTGTTAGTGTCTTTAGAAAAGAGACCATGGAGAGATAACTAGCACTTTCCCCTATGTGAGGATGCTGGGGGAAGTTGCCATCTATGAGGAAGTAAGACCTCACCAGGTACCACTTGTGCCTTGAATTTGGACTACGCAGTCTCTTGAACTGTGAGAAACATATTTCTGCTGTTTATAAGGCACTTAGTCTAAGGTACTCTGTTAAAGCATCCAAAATTAACTAATACAAATTATAATTATATTTATTGTAATAAGAGATTACTTGTTGATCTCAGTAACAGTTCAAATATATATATATATATATATATATATATATATATATATATATATATGTTTAAGTAATTGAATGTAGCTAAAATGGGAACAGAAAGCAATCAGATTTATTTGCTTATTCATTTTCTTATCTATGCACATGTTCCTCCAGAAGAAGTTAAGCTGTCAACAGGTATCATTTTGAAATATAAATACAAATAAACTTCACATCTATATTAAGGAATATTTGGCATAATGCTAATTGAAATTTTTCTTAGACATTTTACTGCAAAACTTGAAATAATGATTTACAACTCATTATTGGACTTAAATTTATTAAGAAATAAAACTTGGTAACAATCATAAGAAATATTAGATAGAGTTATATAAGAAATGTACAGGCATCTAGTAGTTAATACTCTGAATGAAACATAAAAAGCTTTGTCTCAGGACAAAGAACCTCAGAGGACTTGCAGGGTGTATCGCATCATTGTCACATCAGGCAAGGGTTGTTTTCTGTTGGCCACCACCACCTCCCTGGAACCGTTACTTTTCTAGGATCATATGATATAGCCTTACTTGGATACTCATACCAATCACGATCACTGGTCATTCACCATTACTGGATATTCTGTTTCTGATCTAACAATCCTGTAAATGTTAGAGCACCCCCAGAATCTTGTCCATTACTTCTCTTTCTTCACCAGTCTCTTTGAATGTTCATATTTAAATCCCATTGTTCTAGATATTTTACATGCTAATAACATAATTCTCAAATCCATCTTTGCCCCATTATTTGTCAACTAAGTACTAATCTTCATCATCTCTACACTGAAACTCTTCAAGTGCCCTCTATAATCTATTCTCCACAAATCAGCCAGGCTGATATTTCTAAAGCTTTAAATAATTCCTGCTCTCCTGTTAAAACACTGTTATTTCTATTTCAATAGAAATAAAATAGAATAAAATCTATCTCAGATGAAATAATTTCTTCACAGAGATATACCCCATCCATCTACCTGTGCACTCACATACCCACACAAAGAGGAAATTACACACATGTAAAAGCATTCTTGCCTGCAGCCATATCACTGTGGCATCCGATCATGTCAGATCTCAGAAGCCAAGCAGGGTAGGGGACTTGTTAATACTTGGATGGGAGACTGCTTGGGAACACTGGGTGCTGTAGACTTGGGATAAGGACCTGGCAACCCACTCCCAAAAAACAATCAGCCATTGAAAATCCTATGAATAGAAGAGAAGCTCTAACAATATTGTTTTACCTGTTGTGTATAGGATCACTATGAGTCAGCCATTGACTCAACAGCACCAAACAACAATGAAACAAAAGCATTCTAAACTGTAAATTTATTGTTGTAGCAGTAATGGTGATACTTATAATAATGAAGATAGTCATGAAATAAAGTCTTGATGAGACATTTCAACTTGGGGTTATCTGCAAGCAAACTAGACTAAACAATGTGACATACAGCATCTATCTAGATCAAATGTCACCATATTCTCCCCTTAATGGGCATGTCTCTCAGAAATTGTTGTTAGGTGCTGTGGAGTTGTTCTTGACTCATAGCAACCCTCATAGGGTTTTCAATGGCTGATTGTTTTGAGATTGCTTCTGGAGTGGATTGCCACATCCTCCCATTTTTTGCATTGCTGGGGATGGAACCTGGGACCTCAGAGACTGCACAGCGGCACTATACCAAATGAGCTACACCTAAAATTTCCAGATTCTATTAAATACTGTGTGACAGATTTATAAACTCTACTTCATATGGAGTCTCACCAATGTATGGTGTTTCAGATCACTTTCAGAAACTAGCCTTAAGTAGGAAAAACTGATATTGGTTTTCTCTTTGACATTCTCATTGGCTTCATGCCAGATCTGATTTCAATTGGTTGCCACAGGCAAACCCTTGTTGCCCAGAGGTGTATCTGTCTTCCTTTTCGTTCATAGAATCTCTTCCCTTACATATTACCCCTCACTTCCACGCAGACAATGGCTCTCTCATCTGCAAACTTAATTACTATCTACTTAATAGTAGAAATTAACAATCTTAATTTGAACTCCCACCTAGTTGCTTGTGTGTATACTTCTCAGAGGTACCTCCTGTAAATCTCAGTAGTATTTCAAATAGTAGGGAAAATTGACAATATTCTCTGAAGTGGTATGCACTGGGTTTTGGATTTCTTCCTACTATAACTGGCAGTATTTGATATAAGATATTTAGTACGTTAATATTTGGTAATAGAAGCATCAAGAAAATTCTGCCATTATTTCATTAAACTCTTTCAACAAGGCAGCAGACATAGCATATGGTATATGGAATCAAATACAGCTCTTTTTTTCTTCAAGGCCAGAAGTCTGGACCCAGGGTTCCCATAGCCTCACACATTCTAGGAAAGTGCTCTGTCACTAAGCCAAATGCCTAAGCCCTCTTTAATTTATTTTTTTTTTTTTTGAGACAGGGTCTTGATGAATTGCTCTGGATGCGTCTGGCCTTGAACTTGTGATCCTGCTACTTCAGCCTCCTGAGTCACAGGGATTGCAGCTGTGTCTGGCTACAGCTTGTTTTGAACTCTAACTCTGATATTTCATTGTTAGAAGGAAAATACCATTATGTGATATACTTTTTATTTGTAATAAAAATTTATTTGCCCTTTCAAACCTCAATCTTCCTATCTGTAAAATAGGAATAATGCAATCTTTATTGTTGGCTTATTATGGGGATAGTCTTATTAGCTATCAGAAAATACTCTATCCTCTTAAGATTCAGCAAAATGAGAATAATGTTGTGAGAAGTGAAGAGTATAATAGCCTCATTCTATTCAATTCTATTCCATTGTATTTTTCTACCTCTAGCTTAGTTGACCTTTTGTTTTCTTATATTTTAATTATTGTGATAATTTTGGGTCACTCTGTATTTTCATGTATTCTTTGAGAGTTAAAATATACACAACACATGTGTGTCCACCCATATAATTAAATATACACACACACATGTAGACACAGCTGTGGATACCAGTACTTTTCTCTTTAGAACTTTGTGTAATTTTTTTAATGAAAGAGTAAAAAATATATCAAGACGAGTTTGAGTTACATAGACTTTTTCATAATGCTGAAATAACCAAACTAAGGTTGCGCTTAAAGTTCCATATTTCCTTCCTTATTTCAACCTGATTCATTTGTTTTCTTAAAGACCTCAATAGCTTTGGTCATAAACAAATTCTGTCCTTCCATGAAAGGAACCCTACTATTATAATATTAGTTTGGCACAGTACTTAGGCTCTTATTACTAGGAAGATAAAATTATCAAAAGATATTTCCCATATTCAGAGCCCATTAAAGGTTACCATTTCCCAAATTAGAACATTACCAAATTTTCTCACTTCCCTTGAAGGAAACTCTGTGTATGTAGTTTTGGAGAATTTGATGATAATTTGTTTATTTCTGTGAAAAAAATAAGAATTCTGCATGTGGATGACCATGTTTCCCAGCACCATTTGTTGAAGAGGCTGTCCTTTTTCCAGTTTACTTGCTTTGCCCCCTTTTTCAAAAATAAGGTGGCTATAGGTGTATTGAGGTATATATGGGTCTTCTATTCTGTTCCAGATGTCTTTGGGCCTATTTTTGTGCCAGTACCAAGCTGTTTTTGCAACCACTGCCTTGTAGTAAAGTTTGAAGTCAGGGATTGTGATTCCCCCTGCATTAGATTTGCAGCTTAAAAGTGTTTTGGCTATACGTGGTCTTTTGTGGTTCCATATGAATTTTTGGATCATTTTTTCTATT
>VMDO01007128.1:0-86100 GCA_007922755.1 Pedetes capensis | reverse complement strand
TATCTAATGCACTTCTGAATATAAAATATATATTTATTCAGTATGTTACTAAGTTTATAAAGAAATCCATTTATCCTTTGCACTGTTAATTTCACAAATTGAAAATTAATATACTAAAGCAAGATACTGAAAGAAAGCTAAGCAGATGGGGGTGTTTTAGAAAAATATAATGAAGTTCTACTTAAAATTCACATAGCACAAACATTGTATACAGCATTAGAGGCAAGCTGTGATAGAATAAAGCCAATTAAAAACCAATTACATTCTCAAATTGACCTAGAAACTACAGAAACTCTTACTTCAAAAATAGATCACTTCCCTAAATTTAGCTTCTTTGGAAGTAGCCGTAGTCTAAGCTCCCTCATTTGATGATGGGAAAAACATAGCCCAGCTCTTGATATCATGTACCTACTTGACTAGCAAAATCAGGACTAAGGCTCAGGCCATTTTAAGGTACCAGAAATCCAAACCTTTCTTCAAGATACAATCTTTGTCCTATGTGTTTGCCACCCCACATGTTATTTTTCTACAGTGTTTCCCTTCTTGAAATTGGCCATAATATTTACTATTTTTTGTAGTTATGCAGTACCCAGTATATACCTGTTTCTAATTTAACCATGCATTAGTGTTTTAATGGTTGAATACTTGATATTTGTCACTAACTAAATAACTAAAAATTATACTGATTAAGATAAGCTACACTGCTATACCAAATAGGTCTGAAATTTGTCATGAGTTTAAAATATTGACAATTTATTTTTCACCCATGCAACAGTACAGGGCTTGTCTTCATGTTTAGGGGCCTCCTTTTTCATCCATTTATGGTTCTGCTATCTTCTAGGGATGCAAAGCCATCTGTATCCAGTTGGCAGAAAGCGAAGGAGAATAGGGAGGACCCTTCTGTAAACCTGCAGTACAGATATGATGCAAATCACTTCCATTCAAAAGCCAAGGGAGATTGGGAAGTGGAGTCTGGGCATTTACCTGACTATACAGCAGCGGAGAGCAGACCTATAGATATCACTGACCACGACAATCACACTCTCAAATCCATTACTTAAGGGTTAAGGCTTTATCAATGGGGAAAAAGCCAAATTTACAGAAAAATGCTAAACATATATGTGAATGTTGTATAATAAGTCCCCAACTTTAAAAGGCTTATATTAACTAGCAAAAAATATAAAACTGTTATAGTTAACGGGTTTAGCTCAATTGGTGGAGTGCTGCTCTATGCTCTCCAAGGCCCTGGGTTTGATCCCCAGCACCACAATAATGAGAAAAGGACCTGGTAGCCTACTTCTGAACAATTCCTTAAAAAAATAATATTACTCATTGAAAACTCTATGAATAGCAGAGAAGCACTGACATAGTGCAGAGCATGGCAATGTCAAGGAGTGTTTCATCCTATTGTACATAGGGTCGTGAGTTCAGACCTGACTTCATGGCACCAAACAACAAAAACATTTAAATATAAGTTGCACAAATAAGATTTTAAAACTCAAAGGCATAGTCAAAGTTAAACTGAAATTAACTTTCAATATTACCCAAGAACAAAATTTCTACTATTTGGGGTGGATGGTTCTAGGGATTGAAAACAGAACACAGCACATGCTCTACAACTGAGCTACATCCTCAGACCCCTACTTAACTTTTCAAATTCATCAATCAATTATACACATTCTCTGAACATATGCCTTGCACAAGGCACCATGTTCAGCAACACTGTATACACAAATAAGTATAATGTTTGCATTCTGATCTCGATGCCCTATGTAGTTGGGGATCTCATACAAGTGGTGTGCTTTCTTCTTTCAGTTTTAACATCTGCAATGTTGCTGCTACATCTGAGCTAGAATATTCCTTATTTTATATAACCCTGATTTCTTTTAGATCTTTTTGTTTTCTGTTTTGATGGTTTTTATTTATACAGTTTCTCTGCCCCATCATACTACTTCTGCATCAAATACATCAGGGGTATAGAGCTGAGGTGTTTGTCTCCTCTATCACCAAGTCTTGTAGACAAAGCAAGAAATGCCATAGTCTTGTTCTAATTACAGCTTAGCCAAATGAGTACATGCTGAACAGTGTCAGCTCAAATCAACAGGCCACCCACCAAGAAAGTGAAAAAGAAGACACTGGTTCCTCCCAGAGAACTGGATGAGCTTTTGATGAAAATAGAAGATAACTGTGCAGTACAACACATACACCACTATGTTTAATAAATATTAGCGACAGTGCGATAGTAAAAAGGGAAATCGTGGCTGGACAGATGTATGGCAGAGTGTCTTCCCTCACCCTCCCTCCTCATATTCTGAAGGAGCATTTCTAGGAAGAATCTAGTGGAGAAGATAGATATAGTCATTTATGGACACATGACTGAACTTTTCAGATTAAGGTTCAAAATATGTATAAATAAAAAGGCTATGTGACTCTAAAAGGATTTCAAAAAATGAAAAACATAATACTTCTTTTCTAATATCTTCTAATCCTCTAGACAGTGTTTCACTTAGCAAAATTCCTCATTAGTCTTTAACTATTAGTTTAAATTTTGCCAATTGGAAGGAAGCAAAAAATTTGCGGATGTGCTATAGATAAGTGATTCTCAAATGGGAGTTGGTAAGAGAATATCAGAATCTCTGCAGAGATAATGGAGCTAGGAATGTGTAGTTTGGAAAAACTCCCCAAACTGATTCTAAAACTCCCCCACCCTCTTCTTCATTTAGAACTACTGTTGAGCCATTACTTCATAACATGAGACCAAACTGCTGTCATAGATATGGAAAACTAAGACACGTGACTAGAAACCTTTTGAACAAAAATGGAAATTTTTATTTTTTCTTAGGAAGTTATAAAGAAACAAAGCACTAGCAGAAAAATAGTCAATAAAGTGAACATTGTTTAAAAAGCCATATGGGTATAATGAGAATGAATGATTCTTCCTTTATCTATTAGGGATTGAATGTTGTCGCAACTAACAAGGGCCTGTGAAGTAATGACTGACACAAACAAAATTTTATTTTGCCAAGAAAACTGAAAGTTAGCCATCCAAGTCAACACAGTGTCTTCTACAACCCAGGTACCTTCCAACTTTTCTTGGCTGAGGCTAGTGCTAATAGCTGCCTCCATCTCACCACCTAATACAACTGCTAAAGCTACAGATGTCACAGATGAGTTCAGGAAACCAGTAAGAGAAAAAGCAGGAATGTATACTCACTTTAAAGAAGACCTCTAGGAAGAATCTCCCAAAATTCCACAAACTAGACACATGGCTTTATCTGGCTGCAATCAGGCCTGGAAAATGTAGTCTTGATTTAAAGCTGCAAAGTGGTAACATACAATAAGGCATCTGTATTAAAGAAGGAGGTGAAGAAAATTGGAGATAAGGGATATAGTTTGGGTCCTGAATGTTCTTCAAAGGCCCATGTGTTAAAGGATGGGTCCTGAAGGCTATGCTCTTAGAAGGCAGTGGAACCTTAGAGGGATAGAGCTTCCTACAAGGTCCTTATGTCCCTGGGGCTGTACCTCCCAAAAGGGATTGTGGGACCTCGATCTCTTCTACCTACTCTATTTTGCTTTCTGGCCATGAAGTTCATGGTTTTCTTCAACCACATGCCCCATCATTTTCATCTGGCTCCCTACCAGAGGCCTAAAAGCAGTGTGGCCCCCAAACTCCATAACTATGAGACAAAATAAAACTTTTCATTGTAAGTTGATTATCTCAGCTACTTGGTAAAATGACAGAAAGCTGAATAACACAGTAACTAATGCTTTCTGCCACAGAGACTTCTAAGAACCTCAAAATCTGTGCACAAAATTTAATTTATATGACATACTATAAATTACACATATGGATTTGCATTGATTGGAAATCATTTAGGAAAAAAAGAAACCAAAATTTGGGGTTGTATGGTATTTATAAGCACTAAATGGCGAGTTAAAAGTCTGATAAATTCAGTGAGTTTGGGATCAGTTCTACTTACTATTAAGGCCTATTTTTAATCTCAGAGTTACTTTAAATTGTGATTTTTTCATATAAGTTCAGTGATTACTGCCAACTTTTTCTAAGCATTCAAAATTGACTTGCAGCCCTAATATTTCAAAGTTAACTAGTATTTCTATGATGTGTCAAGTATAAAACAAGACTTCCTCCAATGTTTAAGATAAACAGTAGATTCACCTTTTTTGATACTTAGCTGTCTCCTGTCTCTGACTCCCACAACATTAAAAATTAGTGATTACAACAACATTAATCAATATCTAAAGAATATCAGTAATTCAGTGAATGATGATAAGAAAGTTGATACCCCAAAATAGTAACTTATAAAAGCAGGATCAAGCTAAATGTTGAACATATAATCAGTTTTTAACGAATATATTTAGGTATTTGAATGATCGTTATTTTTCATATGAAAACAATTCAATTATTGAAAATAATGTTGACAGTACACGAAAAATGTATTCCTTACTCATTTGACTTTGTATATTTTTGTTCTGTATAAATCTACAGTAAACCAAAATAACCTTGCTGGGCATCGTGGTGTAAACCTGTAATCCCAACAAATTGGGAGGCTGAGGCAGGAGGATTGAGGTCAGAGGCAGGCTATAAAACTTAATGAAACCTTGTCTCAAAATAAAAAAATAAAAAAGGAGGGCTGAGGGTCTGACTCCGTGGTGGAACTCTTGCCTAGTATACACAAGGCCTTGAGTTCAAGCCCCCAGTATCAAAAGAAAAAAAATATTAGCCAAAATAATCTCTCATTATGCTCCTATTGTTAATTTAACTAAATTATAAATCTGTTTTACAATTTGAAATACATTTGGTTCAAAAACAGAAGAAGTACAATTGAGCCTAATTGAGGAGTTTAAATGGGTATATGTTTAAGAAAAGAATTTGGATTCATTAAGGCAACTTCAGAGTCAAAAACTTCTAATATCTTGTCCTGTGTCCAACTCAACTGCTTACTTCCATAGACATGCCCTTGACCTTATCATTACCAGCTATTATGGCCTTTTTATAATCTCAGTTTTAGGTAGCCTATTCTCCAACAAGGGGCTGGGATTTAGCTCAGTTGGTAGAGTGTCACTCTGCAGTCTCTGAGGTCCCAAGTTCAATTCCCAGCACCGCAAAATGGGAGAAGGACGTGGCAACCCACTCCCAAGGCAATCCCGAAACAATCTGCCATTGAAAACCCTATGAGGGTCGCTATGAGTCAGACAAGACTCGATGGCACCTAACAACAACAACATTCTCCAACAAGCCTGCAGCCATAGCCCTGTGGCATCCGATCCCGTCAGATCTTGGAAGCTAAGCAGGGTCAGACCTGGTTAGTACTTGGATGAGAGACTGCCTGGGAACAGCAGGTGCTGTAGGCTTGGGAGATGGACCCGGCAACCCACTCCCAAAAATCAATCCACCATTGAAAACTCTATGAACAGCAGAGAAGCACTAACAATAGTGTTTTGCCTGCTGTATGCAGAGTCGCTATGAGTCGGATACCGACTTGACGGCACCTAACAACACCAACAACAGAATTCTCCAACAAACAGCTTTTATTTTTGATATTTGCCCCTTCTAGTATTCCACCTTCAATAAACCATTCATATTACCATCTTGTCACTTTCTCTCAGTGCTATCAAGCCCTGACATCCTTTCTTACCCAGAAGAAAAATTCCATGAATACTCATAATTACTCCCTTGATTATTCCATCAAACACTTCATCCTCCTTTGCCTTGTTGTATTTCTGAGAAAAACCTCCAACCCTGGTTAAATGCATCTTTCATTCACTGCACACCTACACCACATCCACCTGAAAATGGATACAAAAAAATATACAATAATGTCAGATCTCCGGCAACTCTTTTCCCATCTTTATTCACTGTGGGTGACCTGGCTCACAATTTGAGTGAAATAAGCAGGAGCAGTCAGAAGTTCCACAAGCTCTCAACATATATCCATGTACCTGTAACCATATCTACATAATTTTTCTGCCACCCTATTCCTATAAATTAATCATATGTGGTCACATCAAAGGCCAATATCTCCATTTCTATACCACAACTTACCCCATCTGGTAGATAAATAACATCTCTCCTGCAATTTTCCCTTTCTCTACTGTCTCAGCCACTGCCTCATCCACTGCTTCCCTCTCTTTTGGATGATTCCATTTTCTAATCAATCTGCACTTCCCCCAGATACCTACATGGCTCATATGGTAATTTTAAATAGACTTTTAGCTACTTACAAAGAAAGAGTATCATCAGATTATTATATTTGTGTGCCTCTTTCCCTCCAATGAGGCCATTATAACATTGAACTATAAACGGTTCCTAAAATTTAAGTCCACTTAAATTCATTTTTCAATTAGAATATTAACTGGAGGAACTGGAAAATCTAAATACACATATCATTAGAAATTTTATTCCAGGTTTAGAGACATAGCTCAGTGGTAGAGCACTGGACTACCATGGATGAATGAATGAGGCCCTGAGTTCAACTCCCAGCACAGAAAGGAAGGAAGGAAGGAAGGAAGGAAGGAAGGAAGGAAGAAAAGAAAAAAGGAGAAAGAAAAAAAAAAGAAAAGATAGGAAGGAACTCTATTCCCATTTGTAAGTACATCGGTTTAAGCCTTTTCAACTTCACCTACATTTGTACTAGAGTAAAATTGATTAATTTGAGTTTCATTTTCTATCTTTATCCTGCAAAAATATACAAATAAGCTACTATCCTCTAAAATTAAGTGATAGTCACAATTACATGTACTTTAAAATACTCTTACACTGACATCTACATATAAATTGATAAGCCAAAAGAATATTTATCTTCATTGATTTTAAAAATTCTTGAAATAATCTTTAAACATGTTATTTTCACGTGTTTATACATTATAGTATAAGTTAAAAATTATTTTTAAAGAGAAAAAATGGCTCATCCATCAGTAGTGTGACCTGAGACTTTGGGTTTAAGAAGAAAACTATAAACACAGCCCAAGTTCTCAGGTATCCATTAACAGGGGATCTTTACTCATCTGCCAAAGGTGATTTTTAAAGAAACTGTATTAAGAAATAGAGCAAAAAGAAACACACAGGAGTTTCCTGCCAAATGGCTTACAACATGCATTTTCTTGAGTGATTTGAAAGTCTCAGCTTTTATTTAGTTGTATTTCTGACTGTTTAGTTAATCTTTATTGACTAGTACATAACTCTCAGGAATAGGAAAGCATCTGTGACTTGAGAGAAGTTTCCTGGTGTGCTAAAATGGACTGTTTACTTTCCTTTGCTAATTCCTTTGCCTAGTTAGGGATCTGGAAGTTTGCAAGGCCCTAGACAGTCACCTGGAATATTGTACCCAGGGGAATGTACTACATTATCTAGATGTGTGTCCTATTTAAACCATAGAAAGAGCTTTTCCTGTTTTATTTTAGTTGTCACTAGTCAGTTCTATTGCTTGTCACCACAGGTAAGACCCAAGGGCTCTGGAGAAGGTATATACCATTCTATGAGAGAGGGGAAAGAGAGCCAAAGAAACCAGGGGATGTATGGCATAGTGCAAATACAAGTTAAGCTGAACACCAGAGGTGGCAGGGCAAAGGGACTCTTGATTGCATGGTGACAAAATATTCAAACTCAGAATATCTCAATGTGAATTAGCAATACATGTACCTTTGCCAAACAAAATCAAAACATAAAACAGAAGTGGACTAGTGCTATGTCTTCCATCTCAGTTAATGTCACAAACTCAAGCCATGTCACCTCCAACTCCTAGTCCTCAGCCATTAGTTACCATGTCTTGTCTACCAGACCTCAAAATATTTATGAAATACATCACCCTCTGTTCATTTTCATTGTCATTTCCATGGCTTTCTCCTTTTTCCATCCATATGTCATGCCAGTCTCCACCATGAAACATGTACCCTTGCTTCAGCAGTCTATTTGCACGGACCTGAAACACATAGTTCTCTCTGGCTGCTCCTTGAGTTGAGGCTGTGTTATTCTACTCATCTTTCAAAATCACACACAGCCAGTACTTCCAGCAGAATTAACCCTTCTCTTTTTAACACTCCTCTAATATTTGTACTGATGTTACAGCTTCAACATGTGCATTAAAATTGTTTTTGTTAGGTGCTATTCAGTTGGGTCTGACTCATAGCAACCATCATGGAGTTTTCACTGGCTGGTTATCTTGGGATTGCTTCAGGAGTGGATTAGAATTAGAGGAAAATTACTTATATCTCTCCTTGCAACCAATGCTGTCAACTGAATGCAGAACTTGTTTTATTCAACTTCCTATAAAGAAACCCTTTAACAGTATCCATATTGATTTTAAATATCCATATTAATTTTAAGAATCAATTAAAAATTTTGTTTAAATAATCAAGTCACTAGCAAGAAACTGGTTAAACAATAAATTTCCCCAAACTAGTATCTTTAGGTAAATTGATTCATTGACATATAGGACTTAATTTGGTTCAATGTTTGCCACAATCCTTATACTTTCTAATACCCTCATAGACTAAGGTATCAATTCACCTTAGAAGGTGAAAAAGAAAACAACTAAAAATAAAATCTTCATTATTAACAAGTGTGCTCCATAAGTCACCACCTTCCCAACCCAAAACAGTGTGTAGTTCTTAGAAGTCACAGACCTTACTCCACCTCCCTATAGGGGGAAAAAAAAAACAAAAAACAAAAAACCTTCACTCAGCATTTGAAGAGTAGCATAAGTAAAAGATGATGATAGGGAAAAAATCATAGAATTCACTTCCTGAACATTGAACCTGTACTTATTTTACATTGACTTTTATTTTCTTAGGTCGTTTTCCAGTAACCCTGCAGGTGTAACACTGTGGCTTTTGATCCCTTCATATCTCGGAAGCTAAGCAGGGTTGGGCCTGGTTAGTACCTGGATGGGAGACTGCCCGGGAACACCAGGTGCTGTAGGTTTGGGAGAAGGACCCAGCAACCCACTTCCCCCCAAAAGATCAATCCACCATTGAAAACCCTATGAATAGCAGAGAAGGACTGACAATGGCGTTTCACCTGTTGTACATAGGGTCCCTATGAGTTGGATACTGTCTCAATGGCACCTAACAACGAGTTTTTCAATGGGAGAAGGACTTGACAATCCACTATGGAACCAATCCTGAAACAATAAATCATTGAAAACTCTATGAAGGTCACCAAGAGTTGTGCCCAACTCCTAACACCACCACCAAATAGTTTTCCAAATGCCATATACATTTATACCTTTCATCAAGAACAAGAAATAGTAATTGGCTCTTGTTGTTGTTAGGTGCCAACATGTAGGGTCTGACCCATAGTGACCCTATGTACAACATAAGGAAACACTACCCAGCACTATGCTATGCACATGATCTTTTTGTGTTTGAGCCCCTGTGTTTCTTCTCATTTTGAGTCATACTACATCAGCAACTGGAGGTGCCAGGGGATTTACTTCATTCACCTCATTTTGAGGAGGTAACTCTTCCCCAGTTATCTTTTGAAGGACTTCCAGTCTAAGGGGCTCATTTTCCAGTACTATATTTGACAGTGCTTCTCTGCTATTCATAGGGTTTTCAATAACTAGCTAGAACTATAATTATATTTTCTTTTCTTCAACATAATACAAAGTATTGAAATGTCTCTGTATGGTTTCTTTCCTAAGTGTTGTATAAAAGAGGTTAGGAAACCAGTGTCCTATCCCCTTTGGACTCAAAGCACAATAAGTAGCCAACATAAGATTGCAAAATCTCAAAACTGCACAAAAATCTTTTCAGAAGTTATAGTGTCTATAAGTAGTACTATTGAATATTTAGTACTGTTCTAAGTATGTAATACATGTTCATATGCCTTGTTAAATTTTACAAAGGCCCCTTTAGTTAGGAACTATCTGGAGCCTCATTATACAGATGAGGAAAATTAAGGAACAAAAATACTAAATAATTATAGCACTGTCACCACAACTAGTAAGTGGCAAAACCTGGTTTTAAAACTAGCTCTGTGTTTCCAGAGTCTATGCATTTAATCACTCCCTAAGCTTTGTGGGTTAATGGCAGGGGTTAGAGTTGAAAAGAAGAAATGCTACCAAGCAGCTCAATCAACATTACTCAGTAACAATATATGCTATCTTTAATTATTTTAGTTTTAACTATGTTTAAACTCTCCAGTATGTGTGTATAATATACATAACACAAATATATGTAACATATATATGTACGTGTATACACACACACACATATACACACATACAAACACATTTTTTTACTCTGAACTATCTAGAATCTTTTTTCTAGGAAAGATAAATATTTTAAAAATCAAAACATGCATATACATTTTTGAAGAGCAAAACAAAAACTTTTTACATATTTTAGAAGTCTTAGAAATTACATGCTCAGCTTTTATGAGTTTAAAGAAAAATAATCATGATTTTTTTAAACTATCTTGGAAACAAAAGGGATGGGGCTTCAGTGCACTAACATTTGAATTCCCAGTTTCAGGAGAAATTGAGGCCTCATTAGTGCTCTGAACCCCTTTCCATTAGCAGCAAGGCCTGAGCATCCCGTCGCCTTCTCATATGCCCACAAGTGAGAACTGAGTTATGACTGGCTGTGGTAGGGAGAAAATCACTGTTCTAGGACATGTCATGGGATGAACTAGGGGAGGGTGAAGGGAAGGCCTGGCTTTTAGCTTGTAAAGTGCAGCAGCTGTGGCCTGTTTTCACTAATATCTGACATGTTTCTTTGGCCACCGGCCAAATTGAGCTGTACCCAACACTTCTCCCATCCTTCCTGTGCCTCCAGGATCCTTTGTAACTGCTACTTGAGACTCCAGTCCACTCCAGATCAATCCCTTGGTCCCTTCCTCCCTGTGATGTGCAGGCATCCCACCCTAATTAATTAACCCAACGCCAGCTTCCTCCAGGACCTTCCCACACTTCGCCCCTTCACACAGCCCAGAAACATCAGCACATTCCTGACTTCATCACTTGTCAACTCCCTTTCTGTTAAAGACCAGTGTCCCCTTTCTCTGACCTGGCCTCTGATTTGATCTCACTTTAAAGTATCCCACTTTAAGAGACAATAACAAATGCTGCCTTTTCCTGTTTGGTTTGTTTATTCATGTTCACCAGGTCTGTTAGAATTAAAGACCAACAGACTTCGGGGAAGGATCTAGGAAGCTCATTCATGCATTTGATATGTGGACAAGCTCAACACCGGATTTGTAACTTTTCTCACTTTATCTGTCATTAACGGTGTGACTTTGGGTGAGTTGAAGCCCTTGTCATTCAATCAAATACATGTTGAGCATCCATTACTATGCTATGTTTTATTGCAAATGTCACTGCTATAATTTAAATAAGTAAAAGTACTTACCCTTAGGAAGCTTATAGTTTGGAGAGGAGACATGGCTATTAATAAGCCAATGGGTTGAAAAATATAGACATTCAAGAAAAAACATGAGAGATGAGAGAAATATAGGAAGTACAAGGTAAGGAGACAGAACTGAGGAGAAGGTGGCAACTTGGATCAAAAAATCACCTGAGGCGGCACAGGTGAGCCATGGGGATATCTGGAGGAAAAGAATTCCCAAATCGCCAGAATAAAGGCCTGGAGGATTGAGAGCCCTGCACAGAGTACTGAAGGATCAAGAAAGACAGTTCTGAGTGGTGAAGATTCAGAAAGTAGTAGAAGGTAATGTCAGAGTAACAGGGAACTAGACGCAGAGGGCTGTGTGTACAATAATGAGAAAATGGGCCAGATGCAGTGGTGCATGCCTGTAATCCCATCAACTCAGCTGGCAGAGGAAAACGGATCATAAATTCAAGCCAGATGCAACCTGAGGAACTTAGCAAGATACTGTCTCAAGATAGAAGAATAAAAAATGGGCTAGGGGTTTAGCCCAGTGGTAGAGCACTTGCAAAGCATATGTGAGGCCCTGGGTTCAACCCCCAAGTTCCAGAAAAAAAAAAAGTGAATAAAAATAAAATAAGAAAATGGATCTCACCTTGATTGGAATAGTAAGCCACTACAGAGTCTTGATTAGAAGAATAACATGATTTAACTTACCTCTGAAAAACCTCAATTAACTGCTCTGTAAAATGGTGATGATAATATGATTAAGATCAGCCTGTCTGCTCAAATCCCAGGGCCACCTCTTCCCAGCAGCGTACAACCTTCCTAAGCCTTAGTTTCCTCCTCTTTAAAGTTGATAGAAGTTACTAACTTGAAAGATTGTTAGAAAAATAAACAGTGCATGTCAAGGTGTTTACCATAGTACCTAAAACATGAAAAGTCTAAAACATGCGAATATTACCAGGCTATTGCAATCTGTGAGAAAACATTAGGGCAGTACTTGGCTTGCTGTCCAGCATAGTGACCACTAACATGTCATCTCCTGTTTTCTACAAGAATTAGTAATCATGGGTGGTTTTTAAGTAACTTAGTACATTTTAAAAGTTTATAATAAATATATTATTTAAAAATACAAAGTGTCATAAAAGTTTATAGGTAATTTCCAGATCTTTCAGGATTGATAATGAATTCATAGACCTGTATTCTGCAAAGCACTCTGCTAGGCACTCAAATACCATATGTGCTTTTGTGAAAAAGAGTATCTGCACACCTACACACACCAACATGAACACACACTCTTGTCCTATTAAAAATTATATATGTGTGTGTATATATATTTTTTTTAAGAAAAATAATTAGTTGAGACAAGTCTCTGTTTTGCTGACTCTTGCTGGGTGGAAAAATAAGAATTGTTCTCATCAACCTAAGTTTAAAAGCAGAGAGAGTCTCCAAATAATGATGTTTATTTGGGAACAGCCAAGCACTTCAGTAGGAAAGACAGGGCATTACAATGACAACATGCATGACATAGTACACTATGGGCAGATTCAAAACAGTTGAGGCAAAGGGAAGTTTTTAAAGATAAAAATGAGGAGGATTTTATCAGATATATTGAAACTCTAACCCTTGGCCACAATGATTAATAACAAGAGTGGTGCCGACCCAAGCTGGTCAGATGGCCTTGGAGAAATAATTTTTGTATAAGTTTGCGCTGGACTCTGTGCTAGTCCATGGTTCTAGCAGAGTCTTTTGTGATAGTTATCAGGCAATCATGCAATAAGAACTTTTCATTCATAAATACCTGGCTTTATTACTTTTTTAAAATTAGAATTCACATAAGCAGCTCCATTTGGATTTTGACAACTTTCATCTACTGTCACAGTCTCCTGAAAGAAAGAAATGGGAAGTATCTACTCCCTGGTCACAATTCAGATCTGGCACTTATTCTTGTCTATTGCAGAGATCCCACACTATGTCAGCAGATGAGGGTTTGGGAGGTCTAATGGTTTACACAGTATACTTCGCTACTCAAATGTTATGTGGTTTATACAGCATTTCTTCCCTTGGACCAGAGATCCTTTAGCCTGAGAAGGTGGATCTTATCTTCCTTTCCTTTGATATTCACACATGAACGTGCACCCATGTTCATTCTCTTCCTCTCTTTCTCTCTCTCTCTCTCTCTCTCTCTCTCTCTCTCTCTCGGCACCCTCTAACCCCACCATACTATAAACACGGGTCCTCCAAGTGTACATCTCTGTGGAAATTCAACCACACATCCTAATCTGGTTTTCATAGCCACTCACAAGAAAAGAGATAAAGATTATTGGAGAAGTCTATAGTGAAGTGGGTCCTGGCCCTTTCCTTTCTCTAAGGATAGATGAAATTTAATGTTTTCATTCTCATTTTACCTAATAAAAACAAAGATGTACCCTTAAAATCAGGTGGGAAATTATACTTGTCTTATTGTCATGTTTAGAAAGTGTGCTATGCTGCACATGGTCAAGTAATACTTTCAGATGGCATAAGTACTTAAAAAGATTAAGATGCTTTCTCAACTTAAAATAAGTTTAAACTAAATACAGTTGCATCTTCTAAACAATGCAAAAGTTACATATACAATGAAATTGAGACAGCTCCTTGTTGGACTTGTTGATTCTTTATTTTCTTTCTTGCCTACTTATTTTGGTGTCCTGCTTAGCTGGTCCCCTGAAAAGCCTATCTCTATTTGTTGAGGAATTCAGCCCTAATTCGTCTAGCTACAATTGGTGCTCTAGAATGCTCTCTTGCTGACATGTCCCCTAGTAGTAAGGAGTTATACTGAAAAACAGTTATACCCTTTTGCTTTATTTCAAAGAAAACCATTGAACCATCAAAAGAGCTAAGTATAAGCAGGGAGAAGGGACATTGCAGTCCTTATTAGGCAAAGTTGTATGATTAATGAAATGCAAAATATCAAGAAATTGGGGAGAATATATATGTATTCTGTTAAAGACTAATGTCCCCTTTCTCTGACCTGGCCTCTGATTTGATCTCACTTTAAAGTATCCCACTTTAAAAGACAATAACAAATGCTGCCTTTTCCTGTTTGGTTTGTTTATTCATGTTCACCAAGTCTGTTAGAATTAAAGACCAATGGACTTCAGAGATATACAGCATATATCAGATATATAGCATATCTCCTCAGGAAGGGCACAGTTAGAAATCTTAATTTTGGGAGTACTTTACTCCTAGACCTATTATATTTTGTTTATGCAGAGGGTTGACTGTCCGTGAGCACAGTTGGAAACCAGAAATGAAAACGCATAAGGCAAGCTTCTCAGGAGACTTTGTCTTTTGTCCTCCCTGCTGATGTAAGAATAGTTAGGAAGAAAATGGAGCCTGTTTGGAACTCACTTGAGGGATCTATCTGCTCTGTTTTCCCAAAACCACCTCCACATTGCAGTACAGTTTGGAGCAACGTGTGTGAGAGAGGAACCAGTTATTGGCTTTAACTTAATTCACAACTTTTCCCTGGCTTCTATTAAAAGTGGTCTCTTCTGAGTAAATTTTCAGGTGTTTCTTGCTTGTTTTGGCCCCTGGAGTTTCACCCTTCTCCTCTTCTCCTCCAGAGGGCGCTATTTCTACAATGGAGACTTAATGTGAGTGGACTGCTGGGCTTTTGATTTTGATATAGTGGGAAAGGACCTGTCCTTGATCTGTGCCCCATGCCTCTGTGCTACCCCTTGCCCTTTGTCCCTTTATCATATGCCCGTCCTATGCCCAATCAGCTCTACCTGGTCCTGGGCCCCCCAGGCTCGGGGTATCCCAAGTACTCCCCAGGGGGAAACTTGCCCTATCCTTTCCTTAGGGGCGCTCTCCTGAAGTGTGAAGAGCCCTCCTAATCTGGAATTGCTATCCAGAGAGAGGAGATTAAGGATGCAGATGTCCTATCCCCTTACATCCTTTACCTGCTCCTCACCTGTCACTCTCCAAGGATAAAAGGGGAAGATCTCCCTCTTCTTGTTGCAATCTGACCAAGACCTCCTCTCCCTTCTGGTTAGTTTGTGCCCCTTCTTGGCGTCCCATCAAAGTATGGGGATGGGATTTAGCTCAGTTGATAGAGCACCACTGTGCAGTCTCTGAAGTCCTGGGTTCAATTCCCAGCAAGGTAAAAATGGGAGAAGGGTGTGGCAAACCCAAAACAATCAGCCATTAAAAACCCTATGAAGGTCACTATGAGTTGAACATGACTCAGTGGCACCTAACAACAACAATAACAAAATTAAGGAAACAAATGTGTACTAGGAGAAGTGATTCTACACATCTGTTCTGAATGCTCCTGCTTGAATTAGTGGTTTCATGTCAGTAGAGCTGGATCGGGACAAATATTTCTATGAAGATGAATCTACAGTAAGAAATATATTTGGTTACTTAAGGCCAGGTTATGAGAATTGTTCTAGAAAATATTAAATGTATATAAATACTTGGAATTTCCAACCACTGCACATATAAAAGCTTTAGCCTGTATGACATAGGTAATAGAACCTCAAAACAAATCCAAATTTTCAATTTTTTCAAGATATATCACTGTTGTATAGCATAGGAAAAACAAATACTTTATGTGGCATTCTATTTAAGCCACTATGGCTTTCCTTTGCCTCTTAATAAATGTCCTGCTTCTCACCCTTAATTGTGGTGCTAACATCCACTTATAATCCACTTCCATCTTGGAAAGGGAGTAGTGGATATATATGACTAGTTATCCCAAAAAAATCCTGATAATTTGCTTTCAGAAGGAATTTTCTAGAGGTAATATCACAACTAAACACATCCTTTCTGAACTTAAGTCAAGACTTAGCAATGTATTTTCACATTATGGTATTAAACATGGCTTTTATTTCAGGATTCCATCAGAGATGTAGTTAATGGTCTGTGTAAATAAGTGGGAGAGTTGTGGGTCCAGAGAAAAAGACACTTAGAATGCAGCATCACGTTCAGCTGTCTAAAACTGGTCTCAGGCCAGCTCAGGTAGACCACTTGCCTAGCATGCATAGGGTCAATACCCAGCAGGACAAAAGAATAAATGAGATAAAATAAGTCTCAGGAAAGCCCAATGCACCAAGGCCATCACATCTGCTGTGTCTCTTCCCTAACTATCCACATGTTATAGAATTGACAAAATCATATTCTGAAGCTGTTTCCTAACTTAGTCTGATACTAAGTACTCCAAGCTGACGCTTGCTTTTTTTAAATTGTTTTTGTTTTGTTTTGTTTTTCCCCTCCATTCTATTCCCCAGTGGTGATACCCAAAGGACATTTAAGGTACAAAAAGGAAAGCTGAGAAATGGGATTTGGCAATCATAATTACTATCCATGAAGACTCACTCCCTCACAATTTCGTTGCTTGGAGATAATAGAAGTTGTGACCTTAAAGGCCTGTGAGGCCAGGTGGTTCATATGAGGTCAGTGGAGGACAAAAGTGCGTGTCTTTCATAAAATGGGAAACCACAGTTCCAGTCTACCAATTCCCTTCTGAAAAGAACACTGTGTATAGCTTTTTTAAGATTTTCTCAAGCTAAGTATCTGTACTGTTGTTGTTGGTAGGTGCCCTCTAGTCAGAGTCTGACTCATAGCGACCCTACTTACAACAGGTAAAACACTATTGTTAGTGCTCCTCTGCATTTGTAGGGTTTTTAATAGCTGATTGTCTTTTGGGAGTGTTTTGCTAGGCCCTTCTCCCAAGCCTTTGGCACCTGGTGTCCCAAGGCAGTCTCCTATCCAAGTACTAACCAGGCCTGATTCTGCTTAGCTTCCAAGATCTGGCAGGATCCAGCACCACAGTGGTATGGCTGCAGGCAAGCATCTGTATATTTGTGTGAATATTCCAGTTTTTAAATGAAAAAAATAATTACAAATTCCTATAGCATTGTATAGGCCTGCAGACCTGACACGTGGCCAATGTTTCACAAGTCTGTGACCTCGAGGACAAGAGCCTCTTAAAACCTGGATTGGCCATGTGGTCATGCAGACTTGACATGTGTCCTAATATCTTACGTTTCAACAACTTCATCTGTAGATGGGTGAGGAGGCTGCCCTAGCAATGGCCTCTGGGGTCCTTTGAAAGGTGAGCACCCACCTATTCTAAGTTATTATCAGCCTCTCCACAGCCCATTCCAGCTGTTAACATAGGGAATGGCTTCTGATGTAACCACTAGCAAAGAATCAGGTACACTTGAGTCTAGCAGGATCCAGTTTTTCATATTCAATGACACAACACTGACTACTTTTAAATTTACTATAAAAATTGTACTTATAACCATGTATATATGTACACATACAATTATAAGATTAAAATTTAATGCAGAAAATATTGTAAACACAGATAAACAAAGGGAAATCTCTTTACGACATTCATACTCCCACTGAGTATCTTGAAATAGATGATTTTTTATTCTTTTTCTATGTGCACATATGTTGTTTTTCAAAAAATGATATAATACCCAGTGTACTTTTTCATTGCCTTTTTTATTGAATATATTTATTCAATAAATATTGATTCTTTTTGTTGTTGTTAGGTGCCATTGTAGAGGGATATAAATACAATTCTTATGATAAGATCAACTTCAATTCATTTTATTCAACATAAGGAAAAATATACCATTATTACAAGATTATGTCAAGATTACAGTGTGGCAGATCAAAAAATACAAAGCAATCTTTCCTTACAAAAACAACTTTCCCCAAATTATCCAGTAATATAATAATTGTTGTGTTATTGTTAGGTGACATCTAGTCGGTGTCTGACTTATAGCAACCCTACGTACAACAGGCAAAACACTATTGTCAATGCTTCTCTGCTATTCATAGGGTTTTCAATGGCAGATTGATTTGGGGGAGTGGGCTTATGGGTCCTTCTCCCAAGCCTACAGCACCTGGTGTTCCCAGGCGGTCTCCCATCTAAGCTAACTTGGCCCTACCTACTTAGCTCCCGAGATCTGACAGGATTGGAAGCCATAGGGCTATGGCTACAGGCTTAATTTAATACTAAGATTCTCAAAATGTTAAGGAATCTTGGACTATTACCCTGTGATAATAAAACCTTCAAAATCTAGAGGAAAAACACATCAAGATACACTTAGTATATCATGAAGGATGTCATTTAGCTAGAAGGACAAAATATTGGAGACTGTAAGCTGTTAATAGTCTGAAAATGAATCAAAAAAAGAAAGAAAAGGCAGAAAGGCCACTGTAACCAACTCTGAAAATTCTAGAATGAACATATGATTGGAAAGAGAAAAACTAAATATAATTTTTATGTATTAATATAGTAAATAATATACAATAAAATAAGTATATGTTAATAATATAAGTAAAATTCCAAATATTTATAACCCTTTACTATAAGAGATTAAAACTAACTTCTAAAAAATTAATTTCAGATTTAACAATTGTACAAATTTTCTGTTCACATTTTCCTCAGGGGTTTTATTAGTGAAATAAATGACCAACAGACTACTCCATAGCTGAGAAAATAAGAAATCAATATAATGAAACATGATATCTGTTCTGAGTTTCCTTCCATTCCCTGGCCTTCTCTTCATTTTTGAAATGCTGCCAGTGAGCCCAGGACCTCACACATACTAGGCAAGCACTCTAACCACTGAGCCATATCTCCAGTCCTCCTTCACCTTCTCTTGACCAAAAGTTGTCACAAAAACTTGTTAGGTGCTGTGGAGTCAAACTGAACTCATAGCAACCTTCATAGGGTTTTGTCTCTTGACCAAAAGTTGTCACAAAAGCTTGTGTTGTTAGGTGCTGTGGAGTCAAATTGAACTCATAGAAACCCTCATAGGGTTTTCCACATAACCCAAATGAATGGGAGAATAAGGAACATGTAAAAATTCTCTTCTACATACAGCAAAACCCTGAGTTTATTTACAAATAAGCTTCTTTGTTAGATCTGTTTAAAATAAATTCTGATGATTTTAAAAGTAAAACTTGGAGGTTACTAGTGGAAGTGATCCATTTAATACTTCCGTTTTACTCTCAAACTTGTGTGAAAGTGTTGAGTTCTATTAATCTAACAACAACAAAAAAAGACAAAAATTTATGAAAGATTCTCGGTCACTAGTCTCCTACCCATATTTAAACATTATTAAGCCCAGCAGAAGTTGAGGTAACTTTCCATATTTTATTTGCTTCATGTCTGCAAGCCACTGATAAACTTCCCTTCAAGGTATCCTGTTCTCCATTCCTGAGATTAAATAAATCAATTGTATGCAATCATCTACAATGTGGATGCTTCCTTTCCCTGACCCAGATATTCCTATAAAAAATTAACAATAAAATTTTTAAAACATCTCATCAATGTTGTTTTTACAAAGCAACAGTTAAGTTATAAATAGTCTTCTACGATCCAACCAGATTTAAGATATTTCAAAGGCTTGGGCTAAACCCCCTAAATCCAATCCAGTCTCTACCTATCAAGAATCTCCAAAAGATTAATATAAAAACAACTTTAAATTCCCAGTAAGATACATGATGACTTTCCAACTTCTCATTCCCTATTCCCCAAAACATGAGCCTTAACTGCCCGTATAGTAAAGTAACCCAAACTGTGTGTCCAGATAATAATAACAGAAATTATTATTCTTACAGTGCAAGGAAACAAGAGAGAAGGTGGTATGTATCTTAGAACAAAACACATATTGCATACTAGATTCCAAAATTAATAATCAATTTTCCTTCCCTCCTATAAAGACAACAGATGTCTGGATTTTATAGTATATCCCTTCCATCATTCATGTTTTTACTCACTTATCTTTCTGCTTCAAAGTTTAGGTGGAAGCCAGTAGACAGTCTATATAATGGTTTTAGGGAGTAATTTGTATGCTACTGATGTCAATATTCCCACAATAAGATTAAATACTATATCCTATTCTGAGGACAGTTTGTTAGGACACTACTTGTCTTACAGTATGTAAATAACATGCAGTTATAAATCTCTGTGTAATTAAGGAGATAAACATGTGCTAGAAGGAAGAAGTTTATTTATAACCATGAAAAGAGGTCAGGTCTCATTTCTTTTCTTGCAGGGAAAATTATTAGAATTATTGCTCAATAAAGAATTCCATGCCACCCTGGAGCCATGGCGAATGCCTGTAATCCCAGCACCTCAAGAGGCAGGGGCAGGAGGATCAGCAGTTCCAGACCAGAGGTAGTCTGCATAATTTTAGCAAAAACTTGTCTCAAAAAGTAAACAAAATGGGCTGGGGGTGCAGCTCGGTGGCATAGCATTTGCAAAGCATGCTAGCTCGAGGCCCTCAATTTAATCTCAGTACCAGGAAAAAACAAAACAAAACAATTCTATGGCTAGGTTGCCCAAGCACATTATCAAAATTGTATTGAAGCACCTTCCTACGATATGTAACACTCAAATATGCTTGGTCTTGTGGAGAACACACTCAGAGCCAAGCTTTCCAAAGCTCAGGGGTATGTTTAAGAGGCAGGACCTCTTATTGATGTGCTAGATAAAGGAAAAGGAAATCAAGCTTTGGCCAATAAAATGTCAATTTAGTGTAGTACCTTCATCTGAACTCCATATCCTAGGAACTGTCAGCTATGTTTAAAATTCCATTCTCAGACCACTCACTTTACCCCATTCCAAAGCCACCTCTTCCTTAAACAGATTTGTTTTTTTGAAGAGACTCCAAGTTGAGGGATATAGCTTGTGTCCAGGATTAGGATGCAAATGTGGTTTAATCAAAGTGACACATGAGAGAAAGGGAATTAGAAATCCCTGACATCTTGTCAAACTCATGGCATTAACTCTGAACCACAAAAAGCTCAGGAAGGCCCATGATTTCTTTGAAATGAAATATAATCTTCGATTTAGACTGCTGAGATTATTCAAGAGCCAAAACTACTTTTTGGGGGGATTATGATTTCAACTCTGCTACCATGCCTGAGTCTGAATAACTAAACTTTTATCCATTTAAAACTCCTTCTTACATGCAAATATATAAAAATGAACAATCATGCTTATCTAAGAAGGGAAAATATAAGAAAAATAGAAAGAAGTGGGCGGGGAATCAGCACTTGGGAGCAGAGTTGGGAAAGGAGGATAGAAGAGGAGAAATATAGATTGGTAAAGATGGTGAGGAAAATCTCAAAATATATGATGCTACTATATGAATACGTGGGAACAAATGGAAGAAAGAAAACATGAGAATATAACCTGTGGTTGAATATGATTTTTATTATATACTAAGTAAAATTCCTATTTTTCTTCTTTTCTTCCCTTCTTTAGTTTATATGGATCGGTAAGATATGTAAGTTGATGAATGTGTAAGCAACAATGATTTAACAGTTGCATAATGGATATAGCAAAAGACTTCTTACTCTGTACCCCACCAACATTTATTAATAAAAAAGGAATTTTGAAAAATCAACAATAAAAGATTCCTTTTAAAAGACATAAAATTCCTTCTTGCAAATTGGAAGAAGTCTTTCTTTCAAATAACACTTACATGGAGATATTTTTCAAAAATGCTGATGCTGCCAAAGTGTGTTTTGTCTGATTTTTCTACAGTTATTAACTATTATCAGTATATGGTAATAACTGTGGGGCTGGGATTTAGCTCAGTTGGTAGAGCGCTGCGCTGCCTCTGAGGTCCTGAGTTCAATTCCCAGCACTGCAACAATGGGAGAAGGACCTGGCAATCCTCTCCCAAGGCAATCCCGAAACAGCCATTGAAAACCCTATGAGGGTTGCTATGAGTTGGATACTGACTCGATGGCTCCTAACAACAACAACATAATTCATTCTGTAAAATGAAACCATTCAGCTGGATTTAAATCAGTTATTTCAAAAACAGGACACTGTTGTGTACTACAGATTACATTCCATGTAATTTTTTTTGGAAATTTTTAATGTACACCTTAATGTGATTCATTCTGACATGCTTTTCATTGTGGCATTTCCATATATGCATTTCGATGTACATTATTCATATAGGTGCCCCCTTACCCTCTTGTATTCTTCCCCACCCCCACCCCCATCTAAGTCTTCTCTATCATTTACTTGGTAATATTTTTCTATATGTCCTTGGGTTCCAGTTCTGTTTAGGATAGAAACTTTTCCTGTAGTGAACTTTGTTTTTATCTTGTCAGAAGAATTGCATGCATTTTCTAGACCATTTATATTGACACCATTCTTAGCTTTTTTGTTTGTTTGTTTGTTTTACTTTGATCCAATCTTTGAATAGGATTTTTCCTTCTTATAATTTTCATTCAGCTCCCACATATGAGTGAGAACATGTGGTATTTCTCTTTCTGAGTTTGTGTTCGTTCACTTAAAATAATTTTCTCTAATTCCATCCATTTTGCTGCGAATGACCTTATTTCGTTTTTCTTGATTGCTGAGTAGTATTCCATTGTGTATATGGACCATGGTTTTTTTATCCATTCTTCTGTTGAAGGGCACTTTGGTTGATTCCATATCCTTGCTATTGTGAAAAGTGCAGCATTGAACATGGAGATGCAGGTGTCTCGGTGGTATGATGACCCATCTTCCTTTGGGTAAAATTTCGAATTCCAAAAGGGTCTCTGCTCCTGTTGGGTGCCATCCAGTCAGGCTGGACTCATAGCGAACCTGTGTAGAACAGAATGAAACACTGCCCAATTCTGTGCCAGGTATGTCACCTTTTTTTTATATGTAAGCCCATTGTTGCAACCACTATGTCAATCCATCTAGAGGCTCCCTTTTTTGCATTGACCTGGCACTCTCCCACACATGATGTCTATCTCCAGGGATTGGTCCCTCTTGACAACGTGTACAAAATACATCAGATGCAGTCCAGCCATCCTTGCTTCCAAAGAACGCTCTGGTTGCACTTCTAGGACAGATCTGCTGGTTGTTTTGGCACTCCATGGTATGTTCAATATTCATCTCCAGCACCATAATTCAAAAGCATCAATTCTTCTCCTGTCTCCCTTATTCAATGTTCAGCTTTCATAGCCTTATGATGAAACTGAAAATACCATCACATGAGTCAGGCATACCTTCACCTTCAATGTGACATCTTTATTTTTCAGCACTTTAAACAGATATTTTACAACAGCTTTCCCAATGCAATGTGTCTTTTGATATCTTGACTGCTGCTTCTGTGGGTGTTGGTTGTAGAAACAAGTAAAGCAAAATTGTTAACTACCTCAATCTTTTCTCCATTTATCATGAAGCTCCTTACTGATCCAGTTGCAAAGATTTTTGTTATGCTGATAGTGAGGCATGATCCCTACTGAAGGTTGTGTTCTTTGATCTTCATCAGTAAATGTTTCAAATCCTCTTCACTTTCAGCAAGCAGAGTTGTGTCATGTGTATAAAACAGGTTGTTAATGAGTTTTCCTCTGATCATGATGCTGTATTCTTCTTCATAAATTACAGATTCTCCACTATTTACTCAGCAAAGAGATTGAAGAGGTATGGTGAAAAGATACAGGCCTGATGCATACCTCTCTTGACTCTAAACTAGGAAGTTTCCTTGTTCTGTTCAGGAATTATCCATAATTTATTGTGATCCATAGTGAAATGCCTTTGCATAGTCAATAAAACAATGATAGACATCTTCCTGGTATTCTCTGCTACCCATCTGACTTCAGCAATGATGTCCCTGGTTCCATAACCTCTTCTGAATAGGTTTGATTTTCTAACACTTCTCTGTCTATATACTGCTACAGTCACTGTTGAATGATTTTTGGCAAAATTTTACTTGCATGTGATATTAATAATAATTTCCACATTTAGTTGGATCCGCATTCTTGGGAATGGGCACAAATATGGATCTCTTCCAGTCAGATGGCCAGGTATCTGTTTTCCAAATCTCTTGGCATAAACAAATGAGTACCTTCAGTGCTGCATCTGTTTGTTGAAACATCTCAGTTGGTATTCCATCAATTCCTGAAGCCTGTGTTTCACCAGATTCCTTCAAGGCATTTCCACTCCATCTTTCAGTATCATTGGTTCCTGATCACATGCAATTTCTTGAAATGGTTGGCCATCCACGAATTCTTTTTGGTATGATGATTCTGTGTGTTCCTTCTATCTTCCTTTGATGTTTCCTGTGTTGTTTAATATTTTCCCTATAGAATCCTTCAGTATTGCCACTGGAGGCTTGAATTTTTTTCTTCAATTCCTTAAGCTTAAGAGAAACAGCATGTTCTTCCCTTCTGGTTTTCTATCTCCAACTCTTTGCACATGTCATTATAATATTTGATTTTGTCTTCTTGAGCTTCCCTTTGAAATTTCTTTACTTCTTTAACTTTGCCATATCTTTCTTTTACTTTGTTGTTATTGTTAGGTGCCATTGAGTTGGTGTCCAACTCATAGAAACCTTACACACAACAGGCAAAACAATATTGCTAGTACTTCTCTGCTACTCATAGGATTTTTAATGGCTGATTGTTATTTGGGAGTTGGTTGCCAGGTCCTTCTCCCAAGCCTACAGCACCTGGTGTTCCCAAACTGTCTCCCATCCAAGTACTAACCAGGCCTAAGCCTGCTTAACTTCTGAGATCTGACGGGATTTGACGCCACAGTGGTAGGGCTACAGGCTTCTTTTACTTTAGCTGCTTGATATTCAAGGGCAAGTTTCAGAGTCTCTTTTGACATGTAATTTGTTCTTTTCCTTTTTTCTGTCTTTTTAATAACCTTTTTATTTCTCATGAATGATGTCTTTGATGTCATGCCACAACTCATCTGGTCTTCCATCATTAGTGTCTAATGCATCAATCCTATTCTTGAGGTGGTCTCTTTACTCAAGTGGGATATACTCAAGGTCATACCTTAGCTCTCATCCATATGTTCTCGTTTTCTTCTTTTTCAGTTTGAACCTGCATATAAGCAGTTAATGGTCTGATCCACAATCAGCACGTGGTCTTGTTCTGACTTTTGAAATTGAGCTTTTCCATGGTCTCTTTCCACAGATGTAGTCAATTTGGTTCTTGTATGTTCCATCTGCATGTAGCCATAGCACTGGGGCATCTGATCCCATCAGATCTCAGAAGCTAAGTAGGGTCAGGCCGGGTTAGTCCTTGGATGGGAGACCATCTGGGAACACCAGGTGCCGTAGGCTTGGGAGAATGACTGGGCAACCCACTCCCAAAAATCAATCTGCCACTGAAAACCCTATGGATAACAGAGAAGCACCAGCAATAGTGTTTTGCCTGTTGAACGTAGGGTCACTATGAGTTGGACACCAACTCGACAGCACCTGACAACAACAACATGTTCCATCTGGTGTGTATGTTGTTGTTATGTAAATGAAAAAATGTATTTGCAATGCAAAAGTCATTGGTCTGACAAAATTCTATCATGTGACCTCCAGCATCATTTCTATCACCAAGGTCATATTTTCCAACTACCTAGTCTTCTTCATTTCCAACTTTTGCATTTCAGTCACTATAATTGTCAGCATATCCAGATTGCACGTTCAATCTACTTCAGATTTCAGAAGCTGGTAAATCCCTATCTTCATTTGTAGCCTTACTGGTGGGTGAGTAAAACAGAATAATAGTCATATTAACTGGCCTTCATTGTAGGCACATGTATATTATTCTGTCACTGACAGCATTTTACTTCAGGAAAGATCCTGAGATGTCTTTTTTGATGATGAATGCAACTCCATATGTCTATAATCTGCCATTCCCAGCATGATAGACTTTAGGATTATCTGATTCAAAACTGACAGATCCGTGGGGGAAAAGGGTGTTAAGATATTCTAAAAGGTGCTAGGTAAACCTACATAATAAATAGAATTTTTATAATATCCCAAATCAAAAATATTTAATGCCTATCTTGGGGAACTGTATTTTAATATAGTAACAAGTTTAACCTCTGTCAAATAGTGCCTCAGTGCAAAGCACACTCCTGTGCAGAATTTTTGGATTTTAATGGAGAATGTAAATCTTTGGGAACATAAAAAATTAGAAGAAATTTATCAACATCAACAGTATCAGCAGGCAGTCAATAAATACCTGTGAGAGCTAGGTGAGGTGGCTCAAGTTTGTAATCCCAGAAATTTGGGAGACTGAAACAGGATAGCAAGTTTGAGGGCAGAGGCACACTGTGTAATTTAACTAGACCCTTTCTCAAAATAAAAGCATTAAAAATGGCCTGGAGGTGAAGCTCAAGGGTAGAGCCCTTGCAAAGTATGTGCAAGGCCCTGAGTAAAACCTTTAAGTACCATAATTTTTTAATTAGCTAAATAAATAATTGCAGCTGGGATTTAGCTCAGTCAGTAGAGCGTTGCTCTACAGTCTCTGAGGTCCTGGGTCTGATTCCAAGCATGCAAAAATGGGAGAAGGATATGGCAATCCACTCCCAAGGCAATCCTGAAACAATTGGCCATTGAAAACCCTGTGAGGGTCTCTGTGATTCAGAAACAACTCGACAGCACTTAACAACAACAACAACAACAAATAAATAAATAAATAATGCCTGTTGTTTCAGTGTACAATCCCTTTTTATAGAGAACATGTACCAATGCTAAAATCTCTTGCTCCATTCTCCCTGAATTTCTGCGTTAGAAAAAGCAAGTGTTTTAAAATACATGTTGGAGCTAGTTCATCATAGTTGCAAAGTACAACATGATAAGTATTCTATTCATATCTTGTAGCCATAGAAATCAAATAACTCGCTGATAGACCCAAAGGCAAAGAAACTGCTTTTAAAACAAAATGGACTCCTATCTAAAGCGTAAAATGCATGTTCTGTGGAAATGTAAGAATCACAATAGCAAGCATACAAGAGTTTGAAGTAAGCAAACTAACCGTCCCAACTACACCAAATGGAAAGTCCATAGGCAAATAGTTGCTAATATTGGAATGTAGCTTAATTTGACTAACTTTATTAATTTTCCTTTCTTCAAACAAAATGATCTTTTCTGTTTTCCAGATTCCTTTCTTCTAACTGGCTCAAGTGAATAGATAAGTTATCTCTTCACTCTTGCAGTATCTCTTAGAAATAAATTGCATGCACACACCAAGGAAAACAATTCACAACCTGGTAAATGAGTAGAACAACATGGGTTAGAATTCTTTCTTTGGAGATACAGAACAAATTTTCATTGTATCATATGGTCATACAGATTAGGCAGTGTTCAGCACTATCTATTTAATCAAAGCTGAGTGTAGCATAAAACCTTACACACGAATGTTTATAGCAGCATTATTCACAATAACCAAAAAATGGAAAATATCCAAATTTCCATCAACTTCTTGTTAGGTGCTATCAAGTCAGTCTAACAGAGCAACCCTGTGTACAACAGAACGAAACACTACCCAACACTGTACCATGTCCAACACTATTTTCAGTGCTTGTATGCTAGTCATAGGGTTTTCAGTGGCTGATTGTTTCAGGTGTGGGTTGCCAGTTCCTTCTCCTAAGCATACAGCACCTGGAATTCTCAAGAGGGCTCCCACCCAAGTACTAAATAGGTTGGTCCCTAAATTATCTAGATCTGATGAGATCAAAGGTCAGAGAGGGATGGCAGTATACATCCATCAACTTATGAATGGTTAAATAAAGTACATCCACACAGTGGAATGTTATTCAGCATAAAAAGAAAGTACTGATTCACGCTACAACATGGATAAGCCTCAAAAATATATGCTAAGTGAAAAAAATTAAACACAATAGATTACCTAGTGTATTACTCCATTTATATGATATTTCCACAGCAGACAAATCTATAATGATAAAGAAGACCAGTGGTCATCTAGGACTCAGTGGGAGAGAGCAGAATGAGAGTGACTGTCAGTGAGCAAGAACTTTCCAGGAGAGAAGCGGATGAAATGTTTAAAATCGTATTGTATTAATGATTGTGCAATCCTAGGAATATGCTAAAATGCCTGAATTTCACACTTTTGGTGAATACTATGTGAATTATATCACAATAAAGTTTTTAAAAAACAGAGAGGAGGATAGATTTATTTAGAGGCACAATTATCTGCTTCATTTTCTATATAACTCAAATTCATTAGAAAATTACCTTCATCTCTATGTGATAATTCCTGTTTCAAAACTATTATAAAGCTTTTTTAAAAATAAATGTTGGTGGGGTACAGAATAATAAGTTATTTACTATATCCATTATGCAACTATTAAATCACTTTTGCTTACACATTCATCATCTTACATATTCTCCCTTTAAAAACCTGAGACATAACTAGGTGCAGTGGCACACATCTACAATCACAACTCCAGAGGCAAGAGGAGAGCAAATTGGAGACCAGAGACAGCTGTAACTTGGTGAGACCCTGACTCAAAGTAAAAGGTGTAAAATAGTGCTCTCAAAGCATGAGTATGGCTGTAGATTCAATCCCTCAGTACCTGTCCCCCCAAAAAAATCTGAGTCACAAAGTACAGGTTTTTAAAATTAAATCAAAAGAGGGTACTCAGAAGAATACAATCACCACAACTGGCATAAACTTACTGTTTTTAACCTTAATCTTTTATCCCTACTTATTTGTTGCTGTATTTTACTGTTCTAAGGTTACAATAATTTTCTTCAGGTTTACCCAAATGAAGCTTGGTTTTCATACTGATCAGCATTAACCTGTAGCTAACTGTTTGCCTTGGGTGTTATCAAGACCTGATTTATTTTCAGGATAAGTTGGCAATATCTAAAACAACACTGTTATGCTCTGTCATCAATCGATATACTCAGGAATAAGAAAAAATTCAATTGGTTTAACTGGCCTCACACATTTTAACTGTCAAATAATTTCCATAATGGACAACTTAGAACTCTAATTTGGCTATCCTGAGAAACTCCCTCCCAGTCTCTCCCTCATATTTTCTAAAAGGTTCAGGAAACAGTTACAACATTGACATCTAGCTGTAGCTCATATAGTATTTCTTATGATTTCTCTAGTAGTCTCCTTAAAATCATCCTAGCTTTTCTAGAACCTAGAAAATGCTGTCTTCTAGTTACAATGTTTATATGCTGATATCTTCTGCTATTTCTGTTTGGCAAAGAAACCAACTGGAAAACCTTAGAAACAAGAAATACCCCAAGTTACAATAATTCTGTGTAACCCTTAGCTCCACTAAGGGCTCCAACTCTGAAATGTGAGAGATTTTTTTCCCCAGAAAGATCTTATTAATATCCAGTGTATATCCATACCTTATCTTTAACTACTGTTTAAATTCCATCTCTAACAAATTAGGCAAGAACTCCAAAATTGACTTATAAAATGGGAAACTCTCTGCTCTACAGAGTATCAGAAGTTCAGGATCATACCAGTGGTGCTAGAGTAGAAAGCATTATGGCTCTTGACTGAAAAATTACACCCCAAAGAAGCTGAGCTAATCTGGAGCTAATAGGTAACTTCACAGGTAAAGTTGAAGTAGAGGTCTTTGCATAGACTATCAATCCTGTGATCAAAATGAGTTCTGCATCTATTGAGAATTATGAACTCCTATCAGCAGCACAAAGGCAACACTAGCCTAATGTTTAAGGTGGAAAGAAAAAGGAAGGAAGGAATGAGATGAAAGAAAGAAGAAAAAAATCATGAGACTACATGGTAACAGCCAAAAATACTTTATTAGTGGGCTATTATATTTTTCTTCAGTTAAAAGAAATAGTATAATAGCATTTTTGCTGAAATAAAACCCACTTGACACAAATGTTTAGAAACAATGTGTCTCCTCTTATATTTGTCATTTCTCTTTGAAGCCAATTCCATTTTGCTAATATCCTGTCCGTCTGCGTACATACATGGATTTCTTCATGAATAATTCACTTTAAACACGAAGTGAAAGGAATCTGGAAATGAATGCATTGCAAAATTGATGTTACCTGCTAAATCTTTCTAATAATTTATTGCCCAAGTCAAATGAGTGGGAGTTGCTGTTGCAGATTTTTTTTAACTCTACGGTTTTAGGAGCAAATGGAATATTTCTCTTTTATTTTATGTATTTTGAAGTTTACTTAAAGTCGTTCTAGAGCCCTTCACAAAAATTACCTGTCCAACCTTGGGCATCAGGTTAATTTCACAGACCTCCCTCAGCGGAGTTGCTAGGAGGAGGGAAGGCGGGAGGGGTAGAGTGCAGGGTGCCACATGCAAGATAGCAATCATCAGCTCTATTAAAGCCCTTCCAAATCTCGCAGCCCCGCACTCAGGATTCACAATAATTCCCGGTGTTAGTGCTCGTTAAGCGACATGTTGATGGGGCAGAAGGCGGCAAGGAAAATGACCCTGGAAGCAGAGTGTTGGTTTTACACTCCCTGGGTATCTGTTACCGGTGAATTTCCTCTGGCGCCAGAGGGTATTTTGAGCAGGCAACCAGAGGGATCCCAGAGGGGCAGGATTGGGGTGGGGAAGATGGGCTGTACGTTTGGGGATCAAAACTCTAAAGACTCCAGAGGAAATTGGTAAACTCCGGATTCATTGGGCATAGGGCTTTAATTGCGATGTTGGAGACACTTCTCATTTCTCAGGCTTAGAGCAGCACCGGAAGGAGGAAGGAAAGTAAAAAGCGGTAAACCAGATCCCAGAGGAAAGATCACAGCACACAGGACCGCAAGGAGGATGAGAGGCTTTCCGTGAGACGCTTTACCCGTACTTTTTACAGGGGGACTCTAGAGGGCACTTCAGCCGGCAGATCCTGCCAACCTGGAGGGGATGGTCTTCGAGCGCTTGGAGTGGCCCCAGCAAGCAGGGAGGGTAGGCTGAGGCTAAGAGGCCAACCAGGGGCGTGGACGTTCTAGCAGAGGCCAGGCCAGCCTTCCATGGAGGTCTGAGAGGCAGAACCATTAAAGCTCGGCGGCCTGCTGAGACGCACGGTAAAAGTGACTGCGAATTTATTTGGATTAGTCATTATAAAGGTCTGGGGAAGACAGCTATTTATCCAATTCGAGACCTTGACAAATTGGGCAGTGCAAAAGAGGAGCGTCCCTCTGACCCCAGGCGGTGCTAGGGCTGAAGGCAGGATCCTCCCACTCCCGACCCCAAGGGGCGCGCCCAGCCTGCAAGAAGCACGCAGTCTCTACCTGCAGACAGATGCTCTCTGCAGCCCACCGGGCTCCAGCCCGCCAAGCCTGTGGGTCTCCAGAGATTTCCCCTCGCTCTCTTGTGACACTCTCTCCCCAGGCTCCGGAAGGTCACCAAATCTCTTATCTGGCTGAGGTGTCTTGCAGGTTACCCAATATTCTAGAGGGTCCGTCCGGGTAAAAATCGTTTTGTTTGGCAGGATTCGGGTCCTGTGTCTGAGAGGTAGTTTAGAAGTCTTTTTTTTTTTTTTTTTTTTTTTTTTTTTAATATATATAAAGCACTGGCAAGTGGTTGGAACCTGAAATTTAATTCCACTGCATATGGAATGAGACTATAATATATTATGGTCTCATTATTATATTATATATACATAATATATAACATATATATGTTTTACATATATACTGGTTCTTAATTAAAGATAACTGAATCCTAGTGTTAGTGACTCTTTAGAGGATCTGCTCTAAAAGCACGCAGCCCCTGTCTTACGGCTAACACACCTACCATGAAAAGACCAAACTACTGCCAAATATATTTTTCTATATTTTTAAACTTAAGTTATCTTTATAATTTGTCATTAAAATGCCACATCAAAATCCACCTAAGACAAAGATGTATGTATTACCTACTAACAAAGTAAGGAAATTTCTAACCTACAATGCAATCAAAAGCAATTATTTTTCCAAGACTAAACTACTTTTATTGTAATTTATTGTTACGTCAGCTTTAAGGCCAACTTCATTTTATGTAGTAGTGAAAAATATGTAGATCTAAATACCTAATAGGTAAATCTGAAGAAGAAGTCAGAGTTCTTGATAAGTAAACATAATCATTTTACTTTCGGGATCTGAAACAGCACTCTTTGCAACAATCCCTAAAAAGCTATGCGTCAAGCAGAGAGGTTAATATAATTGTTTGCCTCTATTTTGGTTAAAAACCTAAGACTGGGCGAGTGATCTGAATTAAACTCTTCCTTATTCAGCAAAAGAAATCAGATCCTGTCCATTTAAAAGATGAAAGTTAGATGTGGCCAGAAGGTGAGGTTTTTAGCCCTTTTGATGGAGACTATTTGAACCTGAAAATTTTGCGAAGCTATCTATCTTGCTAAACGTCAGGCCAAG
This sequence comes from Pedetes capensis, assembly GCA_007922755.1. Taxonomy (NCBI): domain Eukaryota; kingdom Metazoa; phylum Chordata; class Mammalia; order Rodentia; family Pedetidae; genus Pedetes; species Pedetes capensis. The sequence goes on along the minus strand of VMDO01007128.1, from coordinate 53,596 downwards.
ATAAAGTAGAATCTGGCTGTGATTTCTACTGGAAAGAAAACATTGAAATGACTGCTCATTTATCACTGTGCCCGCCCTCCCCTCCTCCACCTTAGTTTAATTGACAATGTAACACCAAGATGTTTGTGTCTTTCATTGACTGTTGGAAATGAAACCAACCCTATTGAAGGGAGAGTACTAAATTATCCACTTTATTATGTAAAGAAATGAAAAAATGTAGAAATTGGTTGTAACAATGCTAACATTGGCAAAGACACGGGGCTACCATCCAAATTCTGTGCTGACTCATCAGGTTTTCCTTCTGATCTGCCCTGTAGGTGACTCTGACTGCACACATAGGACCCCTGACTACAGGAGCAAAGCATTTAGTTCATATACTCTGTTGGCACGACTTCTACACTGATTACAAGAATAACCTAGTTTAGTGATCACAGAAATTAAAGTGATCCATTCATTTGTTTCTAGTCCAAGCATTTATTTTAACCAAATAAAAACATTATCTTTTCTAAATGGATTCCTAAATACACAAAAGAAAAAATCCAACATGCCTATAGAGTAAAATTCAACCTCATTTGTAATTGTTTATATAATATTAAAACAAATCCTTCTTCCAATAGTCTAATTTATCAAAATTTCTTAAAATATAATACTCAATTTTGATAAGAATCCAATGAAACAACTATTCCTAGAAAGGCTTGAGAATCTGTAAAGTGGAACAACTTAGGAATGCCCAAGAGTATTAGAAAAAGAATAAAATGCAAATATCCTTTAACTTAGAAGTTCCATTTGGAGGAATTTTATGGGATAGAAAAAATTAAGAATATGCACAATTATTTTACATAAGGAATAGTCACTATAATAAAAAACTAGAAATAAATATACACAACGTGAAAAATTATTTCTCATTCAATTATGCCATAGAAGAAAATTTGGTGACATTCAAAAATGTCTATGACTTTTTAGACAACAAAATAAGATTACAAAATAAAATTCACTTTTTTATTAAGGAATATCTTTCTCCATTAGTCTAAGACATCACCTATCCTATAAGTTTCAATTTATACTTGGATTTCTGGACTATTTCTATTGTTTAAAAAATATGTTGTTTTACTTAAGTGTCAACACACAATTATTTAAATTAATATGGATACCGACTCGACGGCACCTAACAACAATAGATTGAGAATACATGTCAACTCGTGACACCATTCCTCCTTTAGTGCTTTATTATGTGCTCTTCCTTCAAATGTTCATGGCAATATAAGAATCAATTTAGCTTTTAAAAAGCTTGCATGGGTTTTTATTATGATTGCATTAACTTTATCAATTAAATAAGAGGTGATGGCTTCAAAATATTGACTCTTCAGACCCAACAGTAATTATGTATTTATGGTGAGTTTTTTTGTCTCCCTCTTTTAAAAATGTATTTCCATGAAATGATTATTGCTCAGGAGGAATTATAGTGATAAAGAGTAAAGGATGTCACACTTGGGAGATCCTGAGCAGCTTACATAAATACTTTGTACATCCATTTTCTCCCACATAAAATAGAAACAATAGCTTATGCCTCAGAGACTTGTAACACGAATTAAAGGAGAAGCTCTATTCAAAACATTTAAAACAGGGTTTGGCAATAGTATGTGCTTAATAAATATTATGTATAAAAAGATCCTAAACATTGTTTCTTGAGCTTTTTCCTAAGTATTTTATTTTTGTTTTGTTTTATTGTAGATGAAATCTTTTATTCTTTTTATTTTCCAGCATTACTAATTAATTAATAAGTAGTTATTAGTTGGCCTGCAGCCATACCACTGTGGGGTCTGATCCTGTCAGATCCCAGGAGTTAAGCAGGGTCAGTCCTGGTTAGTACTTGGATGGGAGACCACCTGGGACCACCAAGTGCTATAGGCTTGGGAGAAGGACCTGTCAGGCCACTCCCAAAAAACAATCTGCCATTGAAAACCTTATGAATAGCAGAGAAGCACTGACAATAGTGTTTTGCCTGTTGTACATAGGGTCACTATGAGTCAGACACTGACTCGACAGCACCTAACAGCAACAATAGTTATTACTTGGCTTAGGAAAATTGCTAATTTTATGTGTCAATTTACAAACTGTTATCTCTATTTCTTTGGAGCATTTCTTACTCTCTCTGTAGCTTTTCAATTGGTTCACTTCAATTATCCAGATTATGCCATTTTATCATCTGAAAGCAATTATCCATTATCCTCCATCTATGCAGTTTTACTAACCCATTAATGTCTTCCTTTTGTTTAATTGTCTTGGTTAAAACTTCTAGAGCTATAATATGTAATATCACAGATAATAGATTCTTTTATCCTTGACTTTAATGAGAATCCATCTAGTGCTTCATATTATATCTTTGTCACATTACAGTATCTTCTACTTAGTTATGTTGTAACTAGTTTTTAAAGTGTGTGGATGTTAAATTTGTCACATGACATGACTATGTGTTTTTTCTTCACCTATTAACATAATGTATGTATTAGTAGACTCCATAATGCTAAAACATCATTGTACTCACATATTTTTATGAACACACTTATCTGAATCATATTTGTCTGTGGTGCTTAATTCTATTTACTAATATTTTGTCAGAATTTTTGTAAAAATTTCCACAAACACAGACCAGAGATTTGGGGTATGGAAGATGACTATGTATATGTATGTACACATTCAACTGCATTAGCATTCTTAAAATTTGGTATGAATGTTATACTAGCTTCACAAAAGTGATTTGGAAACTTTTTCTTTCTAGTGTCTGAAACAATTTAAGTAATAATGGAGTTATTCTATTCCTTAGAGACTATAGAATCCCATGATAAAATTATCTGGGCATGCTGTTTATTTAGTTAGGGTGCGGTAGAAAGTCGACAATTTTTCAGTTCTTCCAAGAACTTCTAGATTTTTTGGCATCTTCTGGTTTGAGTTTTACTATATCATAGTTTTCTATAAAATCATTGATGTTTTCATATAATTGACCAAAGTAATCTTGATTGCTCTGATTTCCTAGTTATTTATGGTTATTTCCTCAATCATTTCTAATTTAAAATTATTTTAACAGCAAGTATAATACCTAAATCTTATAATGAAACTCATTATACTGTATGCTAATTTAAAAAATAAAATTAATAATAAATAAATATAAAAATTAAATTAAATTTAAAAATAGTATATAGGCTCATATTGCCCAGATCTTATTTGTTGATCTAATTAATGACAATTTTAAAAATACTTTGTATGGTTCTATTTAGCTTCATATGTTGCTTAACTACTAATGAGAACATCTATAAGTTACTGACTATTTCTATGTGCTGAATTCTCCAAAGTAAATTTTACATTTATTATCTCTTTTAATCCTCACAAAAGGAACTTTTAGTATCCCCACTTACCAAATGGAGAAATCAATGCCTAGGAGGGTTAAGTAAGATCTCCCATGATGAGGTAGCAAAACAAACAGCTTCATACAATAACAGTCTAACTCCAGGAAAGCCCATATTTCTAAACTTTATATTGTACTTCTTCTCTATCACAATGGTCCTAGAAGTGGGCTTAATTATTAATATCATGGTTCAGAAAATTGTCTTGAGAAAGAATTTTTTCTCAAAGCAGGTCTCAAAGCAATTTTCATGATATTAAAACACAGGAAGAACTATCCCTTTCTACAGATTTAAAACACAAAATAAGTATTTGTGCCACACTTCAGCCTGTCTGCCATCAAAACCAGTTCTGGTTTCTTCTATGGTCTGAATGTTTGTGTGTACTCCTCAAAATTCATATGCTGAAACTTACTCTCCAATGCAATAATACTAAGAGGTAGGGCTTTGGGGAGAGAATTAGGCCATGAGGGTTCTGTCTTCATGAATGGAAAGAGCACCCTTATAAAAGGTGCTGGAGAGAGCTTCTTGGCAATTTTTATCTTTCCACCAGTTGGGGACACAAAGAAGTCATTACGTATGAGGAACAAGCCCAATCCAGACACTGAATCTGCTGGACTTGATCTTGGACTTCCAAGACTTTAGAACTGTGAGAAATAAATTTTGTTTGTTTATAAATTACCCAGTCTATGGTGTTTTCTTATAGAAGCCCAAATTAAGATGGTCTTTAACTTAAATGTAATAGAAAAATAAGGATTTTTAAACACAGAACTGACTTGAATAGATTTGTGTTTCCAAAGAGCATTTGGACTACATCCAAAAGAATGGATAGAGGAGGCAAGAAAGGAGTGGAGATGCCACTTTGGACCAGTCCATTTGAAGTTATGAGGGTGATGGATAATGGCAGCTTCAAAACTAATGTTGAGTGAGAAGATGGAAGAGGTTGGATGGATTTCAAAGGTTTATAGGAGGTAGAAGCAGTAGAAGTTGGTAGTGGGTTATCCTATGTGGAAGATGACACACAAGGAGATGTCAAATAATCAGTCCTGTGTTTCTGGCCTGTGTTGTGGGGTTGCTCCAGAGGAATGAGGCTTACTTGCCTCATGTCCTTGCTCTATACTCCTGGGAACCAGAGTATCTCAATTTCAAGATTCATGAATATGTGAACACAGTTAATAAGTTAACGTGCATATCTATACAATTAAGTTATCTGAGAATGTTACAAAGATAACAGACCATGTCCCTAACATAGTTTGAGCAATTATAAAAACATCCAAAAGACCATCTCTGAGCAAACAGCAGTTTATCTCATAAAAAAAGGCATTGAGAAGTTTCTCATTCAAGAAATACTTCTACCGTAAGGGGGTAATTAAAAGCTCTGTGAGACAATGGAGAAATTGTTGTTGTTAGGTGCTGTCGAATCTGTGTTAGACTCATAGTGACCCTATATACAATAGGTGAAACACTATTGTCAGTGCTTCTTGCTATTCATTGGGTTTTCAACAGCAGACTGCTTTGGAGGAATGGGTTGCAGGGTCCTTCTCCCAAGCCTACAGCACCTTGTGATCCCAAGCAGTCTCCCATCCAAGTACTAACCAGGCCCGACCCTGCTTAGCTTCCAAGATCTAATGGTCTTGGGTGCCACAGTGGTATGGCTGCAGGCCCAATGAAGAAATACCAGTCAGAAAAACCTATATTCCATCAGCTGCCCCTGCTTTGTATGAACTCAGGAAGATCATCACTCCTAAAAAAGATCATCTAGTTTTATGTCTCTAAAGACAGACAATTTTACCCACCTATAAACTTTATCAGAAAGATTGAATGTGATATCACAGGCCAAGCCTTCAACCCACCAGGACACAGTACTTTTTTCTCTTTAAGTCAGAGACATTTCTGTGAATTACCATACTTTCTTATCATAAACAAATCCTTCACACCCTGTTGCAAATTACTGCCTTTTTAAATAAAAATAGTACTTTCTAGAGGCTAATACTGGGGAAATGAGTTTATACTTTTGTAAGTACTTAATATTTCATGTAGAAATAATTGAAACAACATACTGTATTAACTTGTATTTCTATGAAATTACCAAATGTGTTGAAGAAATATAAAACATAATTTTATTCCATTGGAATATGGCCTTTAAAAAGGCATAGACTTTTTGCATGTATTCCTTTGCTTTGAATTTCTTTAAATGTCATTGGGTAGAAAGGTATTCTTATATATGTCCAAATATATAACCCAGCTTCATACTTCCATCATAATGGTAACAACAGCAAGGTGGCGCACATCTCTCATCCTAGTGACTCAGGAAGATGAGACAGGAGGATAGCAAGTTTGAGGCCAGAAGCAGCCTGTGTAACTTAGTGAGACTCTGTCTCAAAATGTTGTTGTTGTAGTTGTTGTTGTTGTTGTTAGGTGCCAGTGAGTCATGTCCTACTCATAGCAACTTCATGTACAAGAGAATGAAACACTACCCAACACTGTGCCATGCTTGGCACTACTGTCAGAGCTTCTCTGCTATTCATAGGGTTTTTGATGGCTGATTATTTTTCAGGAATAGGTTGTAGGATCCTTTTCCCAAGCCTGCCAAACCCAGTATACCCAGGTGATCTCCCATTCAAGTAAATATCAGTCCTGAGATATAAGACAACCAAACACCAGGATAGCATGGCTGTAGCCATGTCTCAAAAAAATAAAATAAAATAAAATAAAATAAATAAGTAAATAAATAAAATATGTGCTGGGAAAGAAAACAATCAATAGAGTTAAGGAAGAGCCCATTGAGTGGGAGAGAATCTTCACGTCCTACACATCCAACAGAGGAATAATTTCTAGAATTTACAAAGAACTCAAGCAACTCCCAAGACAACAAGTAACCCAATACACAAGTGGGCAAAGGAAATGAACAGACAGTTCTGAAATGAAGATGTTTGTAAGGCTAACAATCACATGAAAAAATGCTCAATATCCCTATCCATTAGGGAAATGCAAATATAAACAACTCTGAGATCCCACCTAACTCCATTAAGAATGGCCAAGATCAACAAAACAAATAATAACAAATACTGGCAAAGATGTGGAGAAAAAGGAACCCTCTTACATTGTTGGTGCGACTGTAAATTGGTTCAACCATTCTCGAAATCAATATGGAGATACTGCAGAAAACTAAAAATAGAGCTGCCATATGACCCAGCTATACCACTCCTGGGAATACACCCAAAGGAACAAAAGTTATCATACCACACAGACACCTGCATCTCCATATTCAATGCTGCAGTCTTCACAATAGCAATGGTATGGAACCAACCAAGATTCCCATCAATAGAAGAATGGATAAAAAATTATGGTACATATACACAATGCAGTATTACTCAGCAATAAAAAAATGAAATAATATCATTTGCAGCAAAATGGATGGAACCAGAGAATATCACCTTAAGTGAATGAACACAAGCTCAAAAAGAGAAATACCATATGTTCTTACTCATATGTGGGAGCTGAATCTTAAAGGAATAAAAAATCTTATGCATGAGTTAATATATAAAAATGCACAGTTAACAAAGAAGGGATGGTATAAAAGAGTAGAAAAAAGGAGGGAGGAGACTAACAATGTGGAAGGTAGTATGGGGGGAAGAAACAATCTAGATGGATAAAGGGGGAGAGGATAAACTCAATATAAAATGATGCAACTTCATGAGAACAGGGGAAAATTTGGGGAATATAACCCAAATATGCGTATGAGTTTTACTACATATTTAGTCAAAAGTTTCTATAAGCTTCATAAGTTGACAAAAACGACACCGAAAGTGATCTAATAGTTGCATAATGGAAAAAAACCAATGCTGTATTACTCTCTACACCAATATTTACCAATAAAGGGGGGGAAATGGGCTGGGGGTTTAGCCCAGTGCTAGAGTGTTTGCAAAGTATGTGTGAAACCCTGGGTTCAATCCTCAAGTGTTAGCAAAAAAATAAATAAATAACATCATAGATCTAATTCTGTTATAATAAAAATGTTAAGTATCTAAGAATCTCAAATATTTTGACTACCTTGAATTTGTGTTTGGTTATTTTAAAATATATAAATTTCATAGGCTTTATAATCATTTGGTTATACAGTACAGAGATTTTCATGGTAATTGTGCTTTCTCAAGCACATACAAGTTGGATTGATACTTGACAATTGGCTTAAAGTTTACATTGCATGGAATATAATGAATTTACTCTTGAAATACTAGGTTAAGGTGTACATCTAAATGATCGGTGAAATATATATTTTTCTTAAAAATAGAAAAAACAGAACTATAACCTAGAACATATAAAAACATAAAAAGCAGAGCATGTAATAATAAAAGTTAATAATTATTGAGTATTTAATAAATGCTTACAAATACGTTCATGTCTTTGTATCTATGTGCACACAATCTCACTTCATCCTCCTAACAACTGTATGAAGCTAAGGAGATTAATTTTGCTGAAGCTCATACATTCAAAAAGAAGCAGAATTGGAATCACCCATACATTTAGCTCCAAACCTAATTGGTATTCTGCCTCACGTAAGTACCCATTTCTCTCCAGCATCAGTTTACTGGAAGTAGAGAAGGGTCACAATAAACTAAGAATCCCTCTTTGCTTCATATCTGGCTATATGGCAGCCAACAAATTCAACTCTTTTTTGAATCCCAAATTTAAATCTATAAAACTACATAAGGCACAGAAATGTTAGTTCAAACATCAACCCAACATTACATTTGCCAGTTTACAGTTTGCAAAGACAGCCTGTTGCCTTCAAAAAGGTGTTGTGGCTAAGTGCTTTTTATTCCAACTTGATTAATAAGATGGTGATGAAGATGAACAAGAGGTATGTGAATGATAAAGTCCAAATGACCTAGTGTGTTACTTGATACATGAAAGTTTCTAATAAATGTCTGCTGAATGAAAAAGGACTCCAGGGAGTAGGACATCAGTCATGAGCAGCAGAGTCCCTCTTGGACAGAAAGAATCCCTACTCTTTCTGCTTTGTATATTGATCAATTTATTAAAAGCAAACACTATATAACTAAAAAATGAAAACCTATAATTTAACAAAAATTTCAGATATGTCAGAAATTATTTCAAAATTATTCAATCAAAATTCTAGCAAGTATTTTATTGGCCTATCAGATATATTTAAATGCTTCAAACTCACACAAATGATCACAATAATTATGAAACTCCCTACTATAACCATGTAGATTTAAATATATTTATACTTTGAGTTTAAATTTGTTTCTTTATCATTCCTATAATTCTTTCCATTTCTCAAACAGTTTTCTAGGTCCTACACAGACAATATGTAAAATATATAACAACCAGTTCTGCTGGCCAAACAGAAATGCATGTCGATTGTACTGAAGCAAGTTCTTGAGCTCCACTCCTCTGTTCTCTCACACCCTCCAGACCTAAACCTGTAAGTAGATAAATCTGGGCATAACTGGCCACATGTGACAAGGTTGGAATGTCTACCAACGTGAACAGAAACATTTCAGTTTTAACCACTCAGCCTTCTTACCATAATATATTATAAAACTCAGAAAAGAAAGACTATTTTTCAGACCAGCCAAAGTTAATATGGGGTATTAACCAACTGATCCTTTTTAGGGACAGAATAAATGTTTATACCATCCAAAATCACATGAGACATAACCAAAAATGATCTGGCTGGGCCCTTTTGAATGGCTGGATTTTGCCCAGTGTAACTTTCCAATAAAAGAATATAAAGCCTTAATGAATATGATAAATTTTTGATATCTCATGTTTTCTCTATTTGATGTTCATTTTTTAGTTTGTTTTTTTTTTTAAGTTTTGCTTTATCATTATTAAATAACCATATTTTCATCCTTTGGCATATCTTGGACCTAAGTTGGGTTGAACATCTGAAAAGTCTTCTTCTTTGTTACTCTATTTGTTACCCCAAGGATTTTTTGTATTAGTAACCAATGTTGACAGAGAGGACTTAGTGTGCAAGAGAAAATAAAGAGTTCAGTTTGGGACATGGTGCCTACAAGACATATTCATAGGAAAATGACCAAAATGGATCTGAATATTCATTCCTCACTATTAGAAATTAAATCCAGAGTAAAGCCTAATTGGAGAACCACATGTACAGAAATGCTAATTAAAGACTTGAAAACAGTTGTGATCATTAAATGAGAGAAAATGAGCAATAGAACCTTTGGGAACACCCACGTTTAGGTAGTTTTAGTGAGAAGAGGACACATGAAGTCCAGGTGATCAAAGGTAATATGAAGACAACATAAAATGTGTAGTGTCACAGGATCCAAGCAAAGACATATTTTAAAAGTATGTACCATTGTTCAATATAACCAAAACATGTTAATAACCTAAAATCCCCATCAAATAGGAAATGATTGAGTGACTTAGTTATGGTATAGATATACCATAAAAGGAATATTATACAGCCATTGGAATAAGGTACACCTACTTCTGCTAGCATGGATAGATTTCCATTATGAAATCATAATATGTATATATGTATGTGTATGTATGTATATAGATATATACACATGTTATAGAATCTCAAATATGTAAGAAGAAAATAAAAAACATCACATATATATGTAAGATACATTCAAACATTCATATCTAGCTGTATTGATAAGTGATAGATATTAATAGAATATAAATATTTGGTAGACTTTAATATTGATCACCACATGGAGAAGACAGGATATTAAGAAAAGTGCGGAGCTGAACTTTCAGATTTTGACTAAGATTTTTCAGATTTTGTTAGGTGCCATCAAATCATGTCCGACTCATAGTGACCCTCATAGAGTTTTCAATGGCTGATTGTTTCTGGATTGCCTCGGGAATGGATTCCCACATCCTTCTCCCACTGACTAAGGTACTTAAGTGTTATCATAAAAAATGTACTTCTCAGGTAAATTTGTAATAAAGTCTAAATTTTTCATATTAAGCCAACTATCAATTTTCTATGAAGAAACCAAGGAAAAGGAAAGCTAAGGAAAAAGATTATAGAGTAAGAGCAGATAAAAGTGGGGGGTCACAGATATGATATACTCAAGATTTCATCTGTCCTTGGGGAAACAGGTAAGCCAGAGATTTGTACAGGGGTAAGCCTGTGCCATCTTGTGAGCCTATAACTACTACAGAGTCACCATGGGATCTTTTTCTGGAGCTCCAGGTGAAGAGCATTCTATCTTTCTTCCTCCAAAGTTATATATGCAGAGAAGTGTGTGTGGACCATAACATGGTGATTCTATTTGGAGCCTGACAACCCAGAAATCAAACCAGCAGAAGGCAGAGAGAAAAGGGGGATTAATCTAAACTCTAAACCTCACTGTGCTGAGCTAGCTATGTCCTTGGATTTTTCTTATAGCTGAGCTAGCAATATCCTTGCATGCAGCCATAGCCCTGTGGCATCCTATCCCATGAGATCTCGGAAGCTAAGCAGGGTTGGGCCTGGTTAGTACTTGGATGGGAGACCGCCTGGGAACACCAGATGCTGTAGGCTTGCGAGACGGACCTGGCAACCCACTCCCAAAAGTCAATCCGCCATTGAAAACCCTATGAACAGCAAGGAAGCACTGACAATAGTGTTTCCCCTGTTGTATGTAGGGTCACTATGAGTAGGATACCGACTCGACAGCACCTAACAACAACAACAAGCTATATCCTTGGACTATTGCAAGAGACAATAAATTACCCCCTTCTTTATTACATCAGGCTGGGTTTCCTGTCACTTGATGCAAAACCCACTCAAAAGACTTATTTTCATTTGGGACTCTATCTACGTAAAGTAAGAAAGAATATATTAAAGCAAATCACACAGTTAATCCAAAAAACATTTAGCTTGGACACTGATTTCAGTGTTAGTCTCACAGCTTTTACCAGCACAGCTTGCTCACCAACACTGAAATACCATTGATCGTTTTAAATTTCACCTCCTCTCCCTTGCTTAATGAGTAGTAAAAAGTCTCAAAAGGTGAATGGGAAAAATAGCTGGACAATCAATCCCAAAGGCTAATGCAGTGAACCCCAAAGATATTCAGTTAAGTTGGTAAAAAATTGTTTGGCCTCTTTGAAATTATCATATTCAACAGTCTGGCACACTGTGAGAGAGTGGATGGTAGATTTTCTTTTGAAAATTAACATGTGAAGTATTCAGTACAATCAAAGAATAGCTATCTTCATTATGAATATAGATGTTTCCACATTATTATGAAAGATATAAGTTCATAAAACATATGGGGTTGCATTTGGTTTGTTTCATGGTTTTATATCACACAATTATAGAAATATCTAATATTTGACCCACAAAAGAACTATGCAATACATTTGTTAGTTATGGAACAGTGACTTAAAACACCTAGGACCACCATTCAACATAAAAACTACAACATTGTCAGCATCAATCATTTTTTGTGTTATTACAGTCACCTCTCTATACTACACTAAATAAAAATCACTATACTGAATTTTGTGTTTAACAATCCTTTATGTTTCTATATAGTTTCATCACACACATATGTATCTCTAAACAATCACACCATATATAGTTTTCTATGGCTTGATTTTTCATTCAACATTCCCATGATTCCACATGTTCTATAATTTGTCCAGGATATTGAATATTTCTTTAGTTCATGTAATTTTCCTGGCTGTATAATATTAAAGGCTTTGCTTTCTATCTTGTATTCAATTTTGTTTCTTTTCTTATACCTAATGTAATCTGGGGGAGTGAGAGGGAAAGAAGAATATATTTTAGACAGTGCCTGTATGGAAATACCATGGTAATAACATAGTATTTCCCTCAGGAGTTACTCATGTAAAGAAAAACCCTGTGATTCTATCTACTACAGCCTTCCCAGAGCAAATATTAATGCTATCTAAGAAATATAAGCATTAACTAAAGAAATAGTCATCACATTCCATTATGGTGTTCAGAAGTGAAAGGGAATTACTTGTTTCTTCTAAAAATACCTAAAATGTTGGTCTTTAGGTGGGTCTGTGCTTCCATACTATGCCAAATACCTTGTTAAAAATTTAAATACAAGAATACCATTCAATAATTAAAATGAACAAACCACTGATGTATCCTATAGTATAGATGAACCTCAAAAAATATTATGCTAAGCGAAAGAAAGATAATGCAAATGATCATATATTCTATAATTAGATACTTTATAATTTATATGTCTAGAAAAGGCAAATTTATAAACACAGATAGCCAATCAATGGTTGCCTAGCACAGGAGGGAAGAGGGACGGGAAACTGCAAATGGGCAGTGGAAACTTGGGAACTGATGGCAATGGTCCAAGTTGGATTTTAGTGATGATGTCTGCACAACTGTGTAAATAAACTAAGGTTGCTGAATTGTAAGAATGAGTTTATATGATGTTTCAGGTAAATTATATTTCAGGTCTGGAGTTTAGCTCAGTTGGTAGGGTACTGCTTTGTGCTCTCTGAGGCCCTTAGTTTAATCCCCAGCCCCACAAAAACCAGAGAAGGACCTGGCAGCCCACTCCCAAAAGAATCCTGAAACAGCCTGCTAGTAAAACACTCGCTGAATAGCAGAGAAGCACTGACATAGTGCCAGGCATGGCACAGTGTAGAGGAGTGTTTTGTCCTATTTTACATAGGATCACTTAGAGTCAGATCTGACTTGACAGCACCTTACAACAACGAGAATTTATACTTCAATAAAGCCACTAAAAATTGAAATAGTGTCATGTTTCTTAAATCATAAATTTGTTTTGTTTTTTCATGTCAATTAATGCAATCTATAGGTTCTTTGGCCTTTCAGAAATACAACTTCAGTCTACTAAAATCCAACACTTACATAGACTGTTTGTGTACCTATCTTGAAGAAAAACTCGAATGGAAAAAATATCACAACTTGAGATCTGCTCATGAAGATGACATCTGAGTGAATAAGAATGAGTCAGATTCAGGTGTAAGTGGCCTAAATAGGCCCCTTTCCAATATGCATCGGAAAGAGAGCCACCATTCCATATAGAGGCAGATTTCCCAAGAGATCTTATGTCAGGATGAGGAAGGATTACAGGAAACTTCTAACACTTTATTTTCCTTCCTGGAGCTCTGGGAGAGGTTTAAGTAACTCAGGGGACAGGTCAGTGGCTACTTGCACTGTAGAGTTACCTATGGCCCTCTAAATAACTTATGTCTTGCCTACTCTTTTTAAAAACCTCTTTCCCTTTGTCAGAAGCATTTACAACTTTTCTTTCCACAAGTTTGCCAGTCTCAGTCAAGGTTGGTTGGGGAAGAGGTAATCACTAATTGAAGTAGGACATGTGTATGTGTTTTTAAAGGAAACCAACCTTTAGAAAGCCAGAAGTAAAAGGATGGTTTGGCCAAATCAAGCCCATTGTTTGGGATATAATTTTAAGTAAAGCAGTACTTTTTATATCAATACAACCTGGACATAATACTAAATTATCAAGAAAGAAATATAAAACATTTTAAAGCACTTTGAAAATGTACAATGATGTTTGTGGAGCAGGGAAGGCAACAGTTTAGATAATTTAAGATCTGTCCTGAAATACCAGTTTGTCTGTTATCTTTATATTTTGGGAGGAAAATTAGCAAGGATTATCCTAATGCTGAAAATTCCTGTGATGGTTTTACATGTACAGAAACAATGTAAGCAAAATGTGTTTGATAAAATTTAACGTTCCAGAAATGAGCAGTCCAAAATAAAAGGCATTATCACTCTCAACATTTTCCCTGTAGAGAAAATTGTAAGATGATAGAATGTGCTGCCATCTTACAAATACCCACCTGCCTAGTGTGCCTCTTATTTTCTTTCATGTTACAAAAAGATTATCTTTTTTTTTCGTGATGCTCAAAGGTTGAACCCAGGGCCTCACATATACTTTCCAAGTGCTCTACTCCTGGTCAGTACCCCTAGCCCATTTTTAAAATTTTTTATTTGAGGCAGGGTCCCACTAAGTTACACAGGCTGCCTCTGGTTTCAAACTTACAATCCTCCTCCCTCCATCTCTGGAGCCACTGAAATGGGAGGCTTATATTGCAGAGCTTTGAACAAAAAGATCATTTTTAAAAGATGGACTAGTTAACTGATCTAAAAATTCATGAAATTCTGTTGTTGTTAGGTGCCGTCGAGTAGGTGTCCAACTCATAGTGACCCTGTGTACAACAGGAGAAACACTATTGTTAGTGCTTCTCTGCTATTCATAGGGTTTTCAATAGCTGATTGACTTTTTGGGAGTGGGTTGCCAGGTCCTTCTCCCAAGCCTATAGCACCTGGTGTTCCCAGGTGGTCTCCTATCCAAGGACTAACCAGGTCCGACACTGCTTGCCTTCCAAGTCTTATGGAATCAGATGCCACCATAGTGCAGTTGCAAGCATGAGAATTCTAGGATATGCTAAAGAATGTTTTATTCCTATATATCATAATTATAGGCAAAGTATGAAAAACTATTTGCAGAAGCTTTAATATTGCTGTTTTTAACCAGTTTCACCACAAGAATGGGAGAAGGATGTGTCAATCCACTCCTGAAGTAATCCCAAAACAATCAGCCATTGAAAACCTGTGAGGGACTCTATGAGTCAGACCCAACAGCACCTAATAACAACAACAAACTGGTTTCACATGGTTTGCATCAGTAAAATTCCAGTGTCAGAGATGAAAGTCTTATACAATGTGAGTCACTTTTATATCGCAGTGTTTAATTTTAAAGGAGAACTCATCTGAACTGAACCATTATCTTCATTTTGTCATTTAAAGATTTTCTTTAATCTAAAAAAGAGAGTATATCTTTATTTCAGGTTGTATGTATGGAAATAATAATACAAATTGAAAGAGCACAAGAAGAAGAAAGACATCTGTCTGGTCAGGAATCTCTTTCTTACAGAATGAGGAAATTTACATAGTTCATATAAAGTTTCTAAGCACACTTACATTTTGTAAAGCCTATCAGACTTTTGAGTCAATGGATAAAATCCATAAGAGGTGGAGAGGTGAACCACCACACTTATTCTAAGATTATTTAACATTAAGATATTGACTTTGAACAAAGAATAAAAAGAGAGCACAAAGATTGTAAATCAATAGGAATTACATGGAACTATTGGTAGAAATTTAAAAACTAAGAGTTAAGCATGTAAGAGTTTTACATTTTTCTTAATATAACAATAGACTATATTTTTAAAAATTACTTCTTAAAAACAAATATATGCAACAATTGGTTGAATACTAAGGTGGTTTTTAAAACTTTATTTTCATAAGACCAAAACGTGAATATTAATGCATATACAGAAATTTAAAATATATGTACTTGCATAACAATAGAGGTTTTCTGATTCTATTACCTACCCTCACTCAATAGGAAATAATATGTAAATGTTATTATTAGAAAGGCATTACTCTTTCCTTCTATCTCAAAAATTTAAAGTCTTTGTTCAAGAACATCACTTTCAAATGAATTTTTGTTGTTTTGTTTGTCACTTAAGAAAGCATATTTGGAGACGGGCACCAGGACACAGTCCTGTAATCCCACCATCTGGGGAGCCAGAGGGTATACAGATTTTATGAGATCATAGCTATGATTTCCCCCATGTGTCTGTCAGTTTCCTATACTATTGGGGCTTGTGTGTTTCTATACTACTGAAAGCAATGCCACTGGTATTAAAGATACCAGCAGGGTCACCCATAGTGGACAGGTTTCAGCTGAGCTTCCAGACTATAACAGACTTGAAAAAAGAATGTGGCTCACATACTCCCCAAATAATTAGCCATTGAAAACCCTACGAATAGCAGAGAAACACTGTGAGATATAATGCTGGAAAATGAGGCCCTGAGGTTGTAAAGCACTCAAAATATGACTGGGGAAAAGTTGCTGCCTCAAAGTAAAGTCTTCCTTAATGATGGTAATGGAGTAAAGCCACAGGGACCTCCATTTGTCGATGAGGCATGACTCAAAATAAAGAGGAACAACTGTAAATATCTATTAATAATTAGAATGTGGAATGTACATAGTATGAATCTAGGAAAATTAGTAATCATCAAAAGAGAAATGGAACACATAAACATCAATATTATAGGCCTCAATGAGCTAAAATTGACTGGATGGGGCCATTTTGATTCAGATAATCATATGATTTACTATGCCAAGAATGACAGGTTAAAGAGAAATGGGGTTGCATTCATGATCAAAAAAAGACATCTCAAGATATGTCCTGAACTACAATGCTGTCAGTGATAGAATAATATCCATAGGCCTACAAAGAAGGACAGTTAATAAGACTATTATTCAAATTTATGCGCCCAACACTAAAGCTACAAATGAAGACAGGGAAGATTTTTACCAGCTTCTTCAATTTGAAATAGATTGACCATTCAATCAGGATGTATTGAGAATTACTGGTGACTAGAATGCAAAAGTTGGAAACAAAGAAGAAGGCTCGGTAGTTGAAAAATATGGCATTAGTGACAGAAACAACACTGGAGATTGCATGAGAGAATTTTGTTAGACCAATGAACTTTTCATTGCAAGTGCATTTGTTCATTAAATGGCAACTATGCACATACAGGAACCAAATTGACTACATTTGTAGGAAAATACAATGGAAAAGCTCAATATCAATAGTCAAAATGAGACCAGATGAATATTGTGGATCAGACCATCAACTGCTCCTATGCAAGTTCAAACCGAAACTGAAGAATATTGGAACCTGTGTATGAGAGCCAAGGTAGGACCTTGAGTATATCTCACTTGAACTCAGAGATCACCTCAAGAACAAAGTTGATGCATTAGACACTAATGATCAAAGACCAGAGGAATGGTGGTATGATATAAAAGATATCACTCATTAGGAAAGCAAAAGATTATTAAAAAGACAAGATAAAAAGAAAAGACCAAATTATATGTGAAAACAGACTCTAAAACTTGCCCTTAAATGTGAAGCACCTAAAGTAAAACAAAGACATGATGAAGTTAAGAACTAAAAAGAATATTTCAAAGGGCATGTCAAAAAGACAAAATCAAATATTATAATGACATGCAAAGAGCTGGTAACAGGAAACCAAAAGGGAAGAACACCATCTATTTTTTCTCAAACTTAAAAATTTGAAGAAAAAATTCAAGCCTTGAGTGGCAATAGTGAAGAATTCTATATGGAAAATATTAAACAATGCAGGGAACATCAAAAGAAGATGGAAGGAATACACAGAATCATCATACCAAAAAGAATGGGTGGATGACCAACCATTGCAAGAGGCTGCATATGATGAGGGACCAATGGTACTGAAAGATGAAGTGGAAATACCTTGAAGGAATCTGGTAAAACACAGGGTCCAGGGATTGATGGGATATCAATTAAGATGTTTCAACAAACAGATGCAGCACTGGAGGTGCTTACTTGTTTATGCCAAGAGATTTGGAAAACAGTTCCTTGGCCATCTGACTGGAAGAGACCCATATTTCTGCCTATTCTCAAGAAAGGGGATACAATCAAATGTGGAAATTATCAAACAATATCATTAATATCACACACAAGTTAAATTTGGCTAAAGACCATTCAAAAGCTATTGAAGCAGTATATAGACAGAGAGCTGCCTGAAAATCAAGCCAGATTCAGAAGAGGGATAGAACCAGGGACATCACTGCTGATATCATACTGATATTAGCTGAAAGCATGGATTATAAGAAAGATGTCTATCTATGTTTTATTGACTATGCAATGGCATTTGACTTTATGGATCATAATAAATTTTGGATAACATGGTGAAGAATGGGGATACCAGAGCACTTAATCGTATTCATGAGGAATCTGTACGTGGACCAGGAGGTAGTCCTTTGAACAGAACAAGGAAACACTGCCTGGTTTAAAGTCAAGAAAAATGTGCATTAGGGCTTTATCCATTCATCATTCCTCTACAATCTCTTTGCCGTGCAAATAATCTGAGAAGCTGGATTTTATTAAGAATAATGCGGCATCTTGATTGGAGGAAGACTCATTAACAACCTGCTTTATGCCGATGACATAATTGCTTGCTGAAACTTAAGAGGATTTGAAACATTTACTGATGAAGATTAAAGAACATATCTTTCAGTAGGTATAACACCTCAGTATCAGTGAACAAAAATCCTTACAACCAGGTCAGTGCACAGCTTCATGAAAAGTGGAGAAAAGATGGATGTTGTCCAAGATCTTACTTTACTTGATTCTACAATTAACACCCACAGAAGCAGCAGACAAGAAATCAAAAACACATTGCATTGAGAAAAGCTGTTGCAAAAGACCTCTTTAAAGTGCTGAAAAGTAAAGATGTCACACTGGAGACAAAGGTACACCTGACTCATGCTATGGTATTTTCAGTGGCATCATATGGCTGTGAAAGTTGGATATTGAATAAGGGAGAAAGGAGGAGAATTGACGCTTTTGAGTTATGGTGCTGGAGATGAATATCGAATATACCACAGACTGCAAAAGGAACCAAGTGACCTGTCCTAGAAGAAGTACAACTACAGTATTCCATGGAAGCAAGGATGTCTAGACTGCATCTGATGTATTTTGTACATGTTGTCAAGAGGGACCAATCCCTGGAGAAGGACATCATATTTGGGAGAGTGGTAGGTCAACAAAAAAAGTAAGACCCTGAAGTAGATGGATTGACACAGTGTCTGCAACAATGATCCTAAACATAAAAAAGATCATGTGCCTGGCAAAGAATCTGGGAGTGTTTTGTTTTGTTGTACATAGGGTCACTATGATTTGGACCCTACTCAATGGCACCTAACAACAACAACAACAACAACAACATCTATGTATTACTTTTCAAAGTTAAATTATACAATGGTAACCATTCTGAGGACCTCTTGTAATTGCAAAAGTCAAACATGCCTTGATTTCACCTTTTGTTATTGGTACATATTGAATATTACAATTTTAATACTTAAAATGTGTGTACATTTTTGGTGTTGTATGTGTGTATATATGTGTGTGTGTGTGTGTGTATGATCTGATATTATGAGGAATTGACTCACGTATTTATGGTTGCTGAGAATCTCCATTATCAGCCATCTGCAAGTGAGGGTCTTAAATAAATCAGTGGTGCTGATCCAGTCCAAACTCAAAGGAGACAGGCCCAGGGATCCAATGGTGTACACTAGTCTGAATCCAAAGGTCTGAGAACCAGGAGTGCCAATGTTCAAAGGCAGGAGAATACAAATGTCTCAGCTCAAACAGAGAGCAAATTACCCATTTCTTCCCTCTTCTACTGAGGGCTTCAACCGGTTGGATGAGGCCCAACCCATTGGTGAAGATGGTCATATTTACTCAGTCTACTGACTCAAATGTTAACCTTTTCTGGAAGTACTCTGAAAATCAAATACAGATATAATGTTTTATGTGATATGTGGGGATCCCATGGCCAATCAATTACACACATAGAAAGAACCACCACAAAGCTGGATGCCTGTAATACCAGCAACTCAGGAGGCAGAGGCAGGAGGATCACAGCGTCCATGTTACAGGCAGACTGCAACCTAGGAAGATTCCATCCCAAGATTAAAAGTTAAAAAGGGACTTGGGATGCAACTCAATGATAGAGTGCTTGCAAAGCATGTGCAAGGCCCTGGGTTGATCCCACCCAGTACCGTAAAACAAAGTAAAAAAAAAAAGAATCATTGCAAAGGTCATGTGAAGATAAAGCCAGAGATTGGAGCTATTGCTTCCATGAGTCAAAGAACACCTGAGGCCACAAAAACTGAAGAAGGCAAAGAATGACTCTTCTTTAGAGCCTTCATAGTGAGCATGACAACATCTTGATTTTGGACTGCTGGTTTCCAGGGCTACCGGAGAATAAATTTCCATTATTTTTATGCCACCCAATTTATGATCATTTGTTACGGCAGCCTAGGAAACAAATTTAAGTATTGTGTTTTAAAATCTCAAATAAGCTCATCAATCATGAATAGAAAAACAAGAGCTATTCAAGATATTGACTTCTATACATAAAAATGAAATTGGAGGCCAGAATTCTAGGATGTGACCATTTGGACTCTATGTTGGACCAAGCCTTCTTACTGAAAACTAATTTTAAAAGTTGGTAATGCGATACCAAAAAAAATGGCAGCAGATCATTTCCTCCTGGAAAATTAATTTTTTTCTAAGAAACACAAGGGATTTTTAGGATTGGATGTTTACCTAGATAAAAGTAGAGATTATTTATTAATGGAATTGCATCATTTTTTAATCACAAAAAAATTCAAGAGATGCTAACCTAGCATCAATTAAAAAAAAAAAACCATTCCACATAAAAATAGTTTCATCTGTGTTTTAATCTCTGGTGATAGCTTTTTACAAAAGAGTAGATACGTGCATAGTGAAGAAAGTTGTTAGTTTTACTTTTAGGGTCAAATGCTTGATGATATCTGTGAATTACTGTCAGGCTTTTATATAATATGCTGTATCTTTATTCCACATGGTCTAGACTCAATAAATTTAATTTGAGGAAAATAACTGGTGATAAAAGAGCCACTTAAATCACCAAAAAATGAAGATAATGGCCGAAGTAATTATAGCTTAACACCGAGTAGATTTTTAATTCTGTGACCGAGACCATGTTTTTCATTCAAAATAACAGAATTCTAGATCTTACTGAAAACATACTTCATTTCCCAACACATGCACTTTTTTAGTGCTTAGTGTTTAGAGAAGGGGATTCTTCAGTTGCTGTTGTTAAATGTCTTACATTCTGTATAATCTTACCCCTCCCCCAAAGTGAAAATGGAAAAATATGAATGCTGCTACTAAAAAAGGACTTTTTACATAATATGATAGAATGTGAGCTTTACTTTTTCCACCATTTAGTTCCCTCTTCTGCTCATATTCATTTGAGAAGTGTTAGACCCTTTGTGGGCAAACTCTTTCTTCATGACTATCTTTGGAATAAGGTTAAAAGAAAAAAGAACTTATTTATGTGAAAGGAGGAAGTTTAGTATCTGCCTAACATTCTAGTTTGAAATAATACTGGCTTTATCTAAAATATGTCAGAGTGACCAGTTGAAAAGACCTCCCTGCAGTCAATCAACTGTTTGTTTTGTCTATGTGGAACCCCTCAAAAACGTTTGGCAAATTTTATTACTGAATTGATCTAACCCATGTCTATTCTTGAGTGGGAGCTGTGTGGAACACTCTAATGCACTAGTTGAAGAATTTCTAAACTCTTCTACTAATGGTTCTTTAAAATTGATTTAAAGCTTCTAACTAAAGAGTGCTCCTCCTCACTCTTTGCAAATTTTAGAAATAAGTCAGCAGATCCTCTTTTTTTTCCCCCGTACTGGGGGTTAAACTCAGGGCCTCACGCTTGCATGCTCTGCAAGTGCTGGACCACTGAGCTGCGCCCCCAGCCGTTTTTTTTTTTTTTTTTTTTTTTTTCCTTTTTGAGACAGGGTCTCGCTAAATTACGCAGACTGCCTCTGGTCTCAAACTTGCGATCCTCCTGGCTCTGCCTCCCAAACTGCTGGGATTACAGGCGTGTGCCACCGCGCCTCGCCAGCAGACTCTCTTTATCATGGATCATGAAACTGGATGTTCAGCTCTTCATTGCAATGATTCCTCAAAAAAGGAAAACCAAAGCCTGGGGCTTATTGTTACTTTTGGTGTCATAATTGGTATAAAATCTACAGTAAATCCTCAAAGGATAGAAGAGTCCTAGAGTCCTAGGAATATCATCTCTTACTCTTGCATTGGTCAAAAGTTAGTAATAGTTATAAATAAAAAGAATCATCTTTCCAATTACAATTTCTAATAGTAAATTCTATGGACTGAATTGTGTGACCCCAAAATGCATATACTGAAGCCTTCACACCAAAGTAGACTGTATTTGGAGATAGGATTTTAGGAGGCAATTAAGTTTAAATGAGATCATAAAGAGGGGTCCTAATCTGATATGTTGATGGTCTTATAAAAAAGGAACTGATCTCTCTGTATCTCTCTATATATATCTGTGTGTCTCTCTTTCTGTACACATTCAGAGGAAAGGCCATGTCAGGACACAATGAGAAAATGGCCATCTGCAAGCTAGGAAGTGCATCCTCACCAGCAGCCAAGTATCCTGAACCCTAACTTTAGACTTTCAGCCTCCAGAACTGTGAGAAATAAATGATCATTGTTTAAGCTACCCAGTCTACAGGATTTTGTTATGGTAGCTTATACTGGCTAATATAGTGAACCACTTACCCAATCTTGAAAAGTACGCCAGAAAAATTTAAATTACCTAGATAAAAACAGAAAAGAATGCAGGTTCTCACTCATATGTGGGAGCCAGATTTACCTTCAAGAAAAAAAAATATATATATCAATATATAAACAAATGTTCATATCTAAGATTAGAAAATACAAAGGGACCCAGCAAGAGATGGGAGGGAATCATTGAGAGAGGAGGGTGATGGGGAAGCTAGGAAGGGGTTGGGGAATAACGTAGTTGGGTAAAGAGGGAGAGAACAAGTGCAAAGTACAGGATGAAATTCCCATAACAAATCCTACTATATGTATGCAGTGTTTAAAAAATCATAGTATACTTCATAAATGTCTATAATTATTGATACAGGCTAATCAAAAAGTTTTTTATATTGTTTAAAGAGATGAAAATGTTAACAACTGATTTTAATTGTACAGTGTGTATATGAACTAAATTATCACTCTGTATCCCATAAATATGTACAACCAAAACACTAATATAAAAAAGCTTTCCATCCACTCTTACCTCACAAATATCACATACCTGCTGCATAACTAGATTGATAGAACTTGAACAAGAAACATGGAGGGACTTAGTGAATGCCAATGAGTGTTAGAAAATGGCCTTAACAACCTATATATTTTTATAAAGTTGTTTTATGGAAGGTAAATTTGTGATAACATTAGTTGGAATGGCTCACATTGGTGTACATTCTCAGATATGCAACCAGAAGTAAGTTGTTAAATATTTTTTAATTGATTCTGAGATCCAGCTGAGCTGAAGTCCTTAGAACTTGATCTGAACTAAGGATAAATTCACCGAGAACTAATGGTCTACATGTCAATGAAGCTAGCTTATTCACAAAGTAAACTTCCTATGAGAGTCAACCAAAATATTCAGGTCCTTATATGTAGTTAACTTTATGTTTTATGTTAGTTTTACACTAAAAGAGACTTTTGAATTGGCTCCTCTTCTTTTTACTAATCAATTCTGCACCCCACGTTTTCCTTGTGGATAAAGAGCATATTTAACGACAATATTTCTAAACTTTCCTTGCAGCTAAAGAGGCAATAGATAACAGCAGAAATGATATGTGTACCTTTCAGATCCTGTAGTGTAAGGAATCCACTTGCCTTGCAACCTCTCTTTCTCTCTTCCTGAGGGATAATGAAAATAAGCTAACTTCACTCATGTATGCCACTCTCTAAAGGATGATAGAGTAGCAAGGTAGAACACATTATGGTCTAAAAAATTCATTCATTCATTATGAAGTACATATCCTAGATCTGCCCTGCTTTGGGTCCTGAGAACATACCTTAGCAAGACATGCCAACTCCTTGCACTCATGAAACTTTCATTATCATTGGAGGATGACAGAATGGGGACAGAGAGATAATAACAAAGTAAGCAAATTAAAAATAAATTCAGAACAAATCACTAGCTCAAAGTAAGGACTCAAGAGACAGATTATTTGTGTTTAAATCCAGGCTCTGGCATTTGTCTACTATAGTAGCTACCTTTGAAATATAACCCTCAACCCCATGGGAACCCTACCTTCTCATATTCACACTGCTTCCTAGGTCCTACCTCTTAAATCTGGGCAGACTCCATGACTCACTTTTGTCCAACAGAATGAAGCACAAGTGACAGCAACGTGTGATTTCCAGCCTCTACCTTGGTCTTTTGGAAAGATCACTCTCTGGGAAGCTGGCTACCGAGTAGTGCATCCAGCCACTGAGACTACCGGGTTGAGGAAACTGTGTGGAGAGACTGGATGGAAAGAGATGCCAGGCCAGATCCCAGCTGATTTACCCCTCCCAACTGAGGCTTGCATTTTTAAGTGAAAAAGTCATCTTTGACATTTAACCTAGCAGAGCCTTCAGTTGACTTCAGCCCTAGATGCTTCTGGCTGCTATATCATGACAGACTCCACATGAGAACCCCCCAGCTAAGCCCAGTCAGCGCACAGAACCAAGTGAAATAATAACAGTGAAAGTCACTAATTTGGGACATTATAGGGCAATGGATAGCTACAGTACCGATTTGGTGAACAAGTTTCTTAATTTTTTTGTGCCTCACTGTTCTAAGGTTCCCACCTTATAAGGTTGTTATAAAAACTAAATGAGTTAATCTAGGAAGTACTTACAATAGTGTCTGGTATATGTTAACAACTTACTAAATGTTAGCCACTATTCTTTTCTATTAATAATAATTAAAATGGGATAATAGGACAAAAATACTCTTAATTGATGCTCAGGGAAGTTCTTACATGGAAAGTGACTTTAGAGCTTAGTCTTGAAACAGAAGGACTGAGCCATACAGAGAGCAAGACCAAAGGATCTAAACAAAAAGAATTCAAGGACAAACTCAAGGTTGGCATTGGTGTGGTATCTTTGAGGGACACAGACATGGCCAGTATGGTTGGTGGATAGTAAGCGAAGAGTCGCAAAGGACATGAAAAGGAATTGGGACTGTATATTAGACATACTGACCAGCTCTGAACAAGAGAAGGGCCTGGCAGCCCATGTGGGAAACAATCCCAGAACATTGAAAACCCTATGAATAGAGAGAAGTACTGACATAGTGCTGGGCAGGACACAGGGTCAGGGAGTGTTTTGTTCTGTTGTATGTAGGGTTACTGAATGGAACCCGAATCGAAAGCACCACACCAAAAGGCAGTTCTGAGGGATCTTTAAGCAGGGGAATGTCCTGAACCTCTCAGCTGAAAATAGATTTTAGGCCAGGCGCGATGGCGCACTACTGTAATCCCATCGGCTTGGGAGGCAGAGGCGGGAGGATCGCAAGTTTGAGACCAGAGGCAGTCTGCGTAACTTAGCGAGACCCTGTCTCAAAAAGTGAAAAAAAAAATGGGCTGGGGGTGCAGCTTAGTGGTCCAGCACTTGCAGAGCATGCAGGCACGAGGCCCTAGGTTCAACCCCTAGGACCGAAAAAAGAAGAAGGAAAAAAAGAAATAGATTTTAGGAGGACAATAATGGAAACAAACAAACAAACAAAAACTTCAGGAAACTATTCTAATCATCTGAGTAAAAGGTTTTGGTGACTTGAAACTGAATTTAGCAGAGGAGATAGACAGAAGAGAACAAGTGTAAGGACACATTCACTGAGTGAGCAGCTCTTGGACTGACCTTCCAGCCTCCTTGGCAGGGAGATAAGATTTTAATTTTAATAAAGTCCTCTGGTGTTTGTTGTCTAAACCATCTTTGATGGAGTTCTAAATATTATACTTCTGGGAATCTCAAGGCTATCTCCTTTCACATAACTCAGGGTTCAATTTTACAGATTAATAAGTCAAAGATAACAGAATATAAACTTTCTCGCACTTACTCCTTATGATGCATACAGCCATAGCCCTGTGGCGTGAAATCCCATCAGATGTTGGAAGCTAAGCAGGGTTGGGCCTGGAGAGTACTTGGGTGGGAGACCACCTGGGAACACCAGGTGTTGGGTGTTGGAAGACGGACCCGGAAACCCACTCCCAAAAATCAACCCACCATTGAAAACCCTATGAATACCAGAGACTGACAATAGCAGAGACACTGACAATAGTGTTTCACTTGTGGTACGTAGGGTTGCTATGAGTTGGATACCGACTCAATGGCACCTAAAAACAACAACTCCTTATGATTATGTAAATAGGAAAAATCAGTCAAAGAAATATGGCTTCATGGAAGGAGTATTAATTTTAAGGCAAAGTTCAAGTAGCAATACTGTCACTGACATTTCATGGGAGACAGAGTTCTCGACCACGAAGGGCCTCCTTGGCTCTCAGCCTTATCCAATTCCACCCTTTTAAAAGTGCCACATCACCTGGAAATATTTCATGCTCCTGAGGTCAGAATTTACACTCTCAGAACTTCCCTGGTGGTCCCAGGATCTAAATTCCATGCCTATGCTCATCAAGGCTAAAAGCATCAACCATAGGGAAATAATATTACAGAAATAATTATCAGAAGAAAATTTTCATTCTAATGCCTCTCTTCTCCTAACCCAATGGGAAATAGCCCACAAATTAGCCTATATCCTTTCCATGCCCACCAAAAAGACCATCTGAAACATGAAGTGCTTTACAGGCATCTTCCATATAACCCACAAGATTTTTTATTCCTAGGAAAACTCAGGAGATGTTGCTTTCAAGCTTTATTGTAAAACGCAGAATAGTCATCCCTCTAGCAAATTTTATAAAACATCACTGTTATAAGGGAAAGCCTCTGGGGCACATTGTAAGATTTCCATTTCAAATAGCAGCTTGTAGTAATGACCAAGGAAAGATCCTACTGAAATGAATGGATGGAGGCAAAGAATTCTCCTAGGTACATGACTCAAGAGCTGCTCCATCCTTTTCCCTCTCTTTCATAACATTATGTAGGTGTAACAAAATTATTCTAGTACTAGAAAACAAGAGCATACTAAAGTGGTGTCTTAATGTTTTTACCTCTCAGTATCTACCAAGTTTCTTTCACCCTAGTTACTCCTTAGGGTAAACCCTATCCTTTGAGAGCACAGTGCTGGCTGCTTGAGCAACTGAAATCTCAGAACTTGGAAGGCTGAGGCAGAAGGATCCCATGTTTCAGGCTAGCCTAGGCTACATGGCAAGACTTTGTCACAGGAAAAAAAATCCACATTTATGGAGCATGTGGAATGCAAGATATGAAAAGCAAGTTGACTCTTTGATCCAAAGAACCATGAAGAGTCCTTTTTTAAGGCTGTATTATTTTTATTTGCCAATTTTAAATATTATCATTGTGGCATCTGATCCACAATTCATTGACTAAATGAAAAAAGAGAGGTTAGTGAATAGCTGAACACCAGGAAGACGTCTGATTACTGAATGATTTATACTCTGGGCCGGGACCAGGTAAAGGTAACAGAAACACCCAGCATCACCATTACTGACTTCCTTAGGTAGCCACACTGCCAAAATATGCACCACTATCATTTGTAACAAGAGAGATAAAACTCCAATTTATGAAATGAAGTAAAAATTTAAAATTTAAGAAAGGCTCCAACAGGTTTTTTTTTTTCAATTGGTTGGTTTGGGGATTTTGCTGTTGTTGTTGTTGTTTTGATTTGGCTTCGTTTGGTTTGATTTCTTATAGTATTGAGAGTTGAACCCAGGGCCTCACATACGCTAGACAAGGGCTCCACCACAGAGCTGCACTCCCCAGCCCCTTTGTATTACTTTGAGAGAGGGTCTTGCTAAGTTGTAGGCTGCCTCTATCCTCAAACCTGCAATTCTCCTGCCTCAGCCTCCAGAGTAGCTAGTATTACAGATGTGTGCCCTCACCTGGCACCAAGCTCAGATTTCAACAGGTTCATAGCAGAAGGTTAATAGTAATTAGCAGCAAACAAATGGTACAGTGGCAATTACATAGAATCAAGGAAGATGCACCAATGAGTCTAGAAAGTTAGCAAATCGGTGGTGGTTACCATCAAATAAAATGAATAAAACACCTGAGCCCGGCACTATTGCATATATCTGTGATCCCAACGACTTGGGAGGAAGAGGAAGAAGCGCCATAACTTTGAGTCCAGAGGCAGTCTACACAATTTAGAGAGACCCTGTTTCAAAATTTAAAAAAAATTAAAAAGGGGTTGGGGCTACAGCTCAGTGGTAGAGCACTTGCCTAGCATGCATGAGGCCATGGGTTCAAGCCTTCGGTACTGCAAAAATTAAAAATAAAAAAGAACAAAACAATTGGATTAATTGGAAGTGAAGTAAAAAAGAGAATTGGTGGTTTTTCCTGATTTGCCTGCCTGGGTGTCTCCTGGCTATATGCAAGGAGTACAAGAGAAGGGTAAAGACTTGAATTTAAAGGCAAATTCCCCCCCTTGGGAAAGATAAAGTTATGACATATGAAGTCAGTTCAAAAGAAGTCTGTGATGTTTTCCTTCACATAAAAAAGGAAGCAAATTATTCCATCCATGTACAACTGAATCAAATTTGAACATCCTGAAAATTTATCAGTTGATAACACAGGATTTAAGTTCAAGGATACATTCCATGCCTAGTCTTCATTTTACAACTTTTGGAGATAAATTTTCCTTAGCACTAAAATCTTTCAAAGGCAGACTTTCTTGCAAAACAAATTGTTAGAAGTGTGCAGCAAATTGGCCAGATGCCTCTGAGACATAAACTGTTACTTAAAAGGTAAGAACTTTTAGAA
The DNA here is from genome assembly GCA_007922755.1 of Pedetes capensis. NCBI lineage: Eukaryota > Metazoa > Chordata > Mammalia > Rodentia > Pedetidae > Pedetes > Pedetes capensis. The sequence continues at coordinate 24,758 of VMDO01007128.1, read as the reverse complement.
ACTCTCCCATACTTTCAAAGCAGTCATTTTCTATTCAGTGCTATGAAACAGTTATGTTCAAAGTATTTCTCTTATTATCTTGTTATCGTAAGGGTTAATTGGTTTCCCAAAAGTGCCTCTTTTCTCACAGAATACAGTTTATATTTGGAGAGAATTTGGCACAGCTTAAGTTACATCTTAACTGATTTGTTCTGTAGACTACAGCAAATCATCCCCCCCATTTGTCCCTAAGTGTTTACTAGTAGGGATAGACACAAAATTCAAGAGAAAAATGAACTTCCATCAAGACTTCACATCAAGATAACTGACAGCCTCTTCATATCTTCTTGCCAAACTGGTAGCCATTCCTTGCAGAAATTTAGAAGTAAACCAAAGTTCACTGTCAATCCACCAGCCTTTCCCAGCCTGAATGTATCACTTCACGATAAATAGACGTGGGACTTACTTATCACTTACATTGCTTAAACAAAAATAATTGTTATGTATAAAAACCAGCTTATGGCAAAAGGTTGGTTTTGCTTCCTTCCAGAAATGGCTACTTTTAAGTTTCCCACATTGAAAAAATATATAGACCGCAGCCATTAATTCAGTGTTACATATTGCTGTTATCATCACTATCCCTCAGATCACCTAGGTAGAGAATCAATCACCACACATACTAGAAAGAAAGAAAGAAAGAAAGAAAGAAAGAAAGAAAGAAAGAAAGAAAGGCAAGAAAAGAAAGAAAGAAAATATTGTGACTCCAAGAAGAAAAACTGTCACAGCTTAATAGCCTGGTATGTGGTAAGGCTATAGTTCGGATTCATAATGATTGTCCCCTTCCAGAGCCCACATAAATAATTTCTGGTTATGTTGCAGATATCTCAGTGGCCACACACACACACACACACACACACACACACACACACACACTTCATAAAGTGCTGGCTAATGCCCATTTTCACATAGCTCTTTAGTCTAAAAATAACTTTAACTTTCATGTCTTACCAAGACTGAGAAAAGGGAGGGCAAATCAAAGAAAGCTAGTTTGGGAATCAGCAGGGAAATTTCTAACAGGCCTGCAGGGTGTCCTGTTAATGCTGTCTGGAACCTCAGATTAAATTATTATAGTTCCTATATTGTAGTTCTGGGTCATTTGTGCATGAAGACAAAGGCAACTTCAACTTGATATTTCTGTCATCCCTGCTGTGGGAAGAGTCCTTTCCTGGTTTATAACATCAATCACTCCTGAAATAAATCTTGGGAGTGGATATGGTCATTTAAATCTCCACCTGCACAAACAACAGAAAATAAGAGCTCATAAATCTCTACACTGGTGATTAACAAATTTTGGATCCTCAGCAAAGATATTATGAGGAGGAGGGTTCCCTAATTCATTAATAAAGACTGATTTGCTGACAATCTGTTTAGTTTACAGCATAGGGGGAAAGCAAACAAGACCCTGCTAACAAAACAAAACGTTAGAGGTTAGCGAATTCCCAGCTGAGCCCAGGATTAGAGATATGATATCTTAATGTAGCAGAAGGGTTTAGACTCAAGCCAAATGCTCAGAAGCTGCTCTTAGTTTTTGATCCAGCCCCTCATCCTTGATGTCAGGTTGTAAGGAAAGAAAGTCTGGTAGAGAATTAGGAAAAGAGATTCATGTATTTGTCTTCCTGGTTTCATAGTATCAATTTCATTCAGTTCTCAGGTTTTGGTTCCCTTTGCTTATCTACTCCCCAGAATATTTTCTTATTCTCCAAGAAAGATAGTCTAAACTGGGGTTAAGGATAGAAAAGAATCTTTTCCAGAGATACATTCCTGCTTTGTGTTTTATAATCGCAGCTTTACATGAACTCTGGAAGCAAAAAAGATAAAAGAGAAGGGCAAGTCAACTTTATTGCAAGGAAATTTGCATCACAAGAAATCTCTGGCAAGGTAATGTCTGAGAAGCAGGAAGATTCTTATGAAAAACTTTTCTGGAAAGAAATTTCAGGGAAATTTTTCATCTTATAAAAAGATTCCCAATTAATAAAATATTTCCCATGCATTAGTATTATCCCATCTTATCCCCTACCCACCCCTACTAAATCATGTGTGGGTGCGCAATGGTCAAGTGCATTTGTGCACCCATTGGCAGTTCCTTAATATCTTGAAAGGGGTCAAGTACAGATGGGTTCTTTTGTATTTTCTCTGCCATCACCATAAAAATTCTATGAAGCCCTTGCATTCTTAATTTACCACAATTAAAGTGGGCAGATATCTTGGTAAAACTCTGAATTTTTATGGATGTCTACAGGAGACAATTGAGCCGCATCTGGATTTTAATTGGTGTTTTCTTGGGAAGTGGGGAAGCTTGGAGTGCTGGCTCGTGGGATGAGTTGAGTGGAAGGTCCACAAAGCGCCAATGATCTGGACATTTTCGTCAAGTTTTTACAACTAGCTGGGATCACTTCAGAGGAAAAGAAGGCCATAGGAGATGGGCAGGGCCACAGGCTGTGAGTAGGGCTGGTAATCCGCATGTTGCAATTTAGTTGATTTACATTACATGCTGGAAATCAGGGTCTGTGCGTGAGAGTTTCCTCTGCTTGTGAAAGGGGTCTAGGAGCCTTGCTGGGTCTGGCAAGCCCCTCCCCTGGGCTGCAAGGATCCGCCTCTCTATTTCCCAGATAAATTCCTAGTGTCCACCAAATTCCTCAGCGCTCTCTCACACTCTTCTACGGCCACGACTTCGGGGGTGGGGAAACAAGAGCGCCGTTTCCTTCGCGCAGAAGCCCTCGCGGTTCATTTTCACAACTCTGCGAAGAGGAAGGGGTGAGACCCAAGCCTTCAGCCAGTCCCCCACCTCCAACTCCCAACAGGAGGTGGCTGCGCCATACTTGATAGACCCACTGGTTTCAGGGTCTGGGTCTCCTCTCCTCTCCTCTCTTCTTCTCTCCTCTCCTTTTCTCTCCTTTCTCTTCCTCTCCCTACTCCCCACCCCCAACATGTCCACGGGCTCCCTTAGCGATGTGGAGGACCTTCAAGAGGTGGAGATGCTGGAATGTGACGGGCTGAAAGTGGACTCAAACAAGGAGTTTGTGACTTCCAACGAGAGCACCGAGGAGAGCTCCAACTGCGAGAACGGTTCTCCCCAGAAGGGCCGCGGTGGCCTGGGCAAGAGGAGGAAGGCGCCTACCAAAAAAAGCCCCTTGAGTGGGGTCAGCCAGGAGGGGAAGCAGGTCCAGCGCAACGCGGCCAACGCGCGCGAGCGGGCCCGCATGCGGGTGCTGAGCAAGGCCTTCTCCAGGCTCAAGACCACCCTGCCCTGGGTGCCTCCCGACACCAAGCTCTCCAAGCTGGACACGCTCAGGCTGGCGTCCAGCTACATTGCCCACTTGAGGCAGATCCTGGCTAACGACAAGTACGAGAACGGTTACATTCACCCGGTCAACCTGGTGAGTTCTCCCGGCCCCTGTGGCTTCGGTCCCGCGTCCCCGCCCCAGTGCGCCCGAGGTCCTTTGGTGCTGTGTGCGTGTGCGCCTGTGCGCGAGGCTGGGGCCGGGGGTGTGGGCACTCTGGTGACTTACATACCTTGGCCACCGCCCGCCTGGTGCACGTAGGGATCAGTTGCGGGCGTTCCCCACACCGCCCTAGCTCTTGCCCTAGTCCTTCAGAATCTCCAGTGATAGATGCGAAGGTTTGACGTGGCAGCTTAAGAAGGGATTTCCAAGGGTGTTCAACTGGTAAAGATGGATCCCCTGAGCCTATTCCAACGCCATTCCCACTCTTACCCGGCTGGTACGGGACAGGAAGTACTGACAAGATATCTGAGCACGGAGAAGACATCTTATTAATCCATTTATTCTTCTTTTAGCTGAGAGTAAAGTTTGGTTTTCCTTTCTAATTCTTGTAAACGTCCAACGCTGTTCCTTTCCCAGATATATTCAGGTCTGTTAGTGTGGACATATTCATACCCTACCTCCCATAATTGTCTATGTAAATCCTCCACTGCTTAAATAGTTGTGCTCTCCTATAAGTAGATGAAAATTTTTAAATCGCAGAAATTCTAGCAAATATCAGCCTCATCAGTATATTTGCTCAGGTATTAGTGTAATGAATAATGCTGCAATAATACGTCATTCATTTAAGATTTAAGAATATATTACCTTATTTTCTTAAAAACTAATGACCATCGAGTCTAATTTTTTAAATCCAAAAAAAAGTAATGCTTGTTGAGTCTATTTTTTTCATATGCATTTCACTCGTTAAGAAATGTATCTTGAGACTATGATGGCCCATGCCTGTCATCCCAGCACTTGGGAGGCTGAGGCAGGAGGATCACAAGTTAGCGAGTTCCAGGACAGCCTGGGCTACATAGTGAGACCTTATCTCAAAATAAGTAAATATATAAATAAAATAAAATGCATATATATTTATTTATTTATCTTAATTCCATTTTCATTTGAATTCATTTCAATATTTGCAGGCTCTGAAGAAAAAAAGCAACAACTTACTACGACTTCTGTTTATATAAGATAAGAGTGAGATTTTCTCTTAAAAGTCAACACTTACGGGCCAGTCAAGTCTTATAAGCCAATGCTAGTGAAAGAGGTTTGAATTGTCTTCTCACCCAGCTGGACTCAGGATTCGAGGGTGAGGGGATGCAAAAACGACATGTTGCCATGAAAAATATTTTCCCTCCAATTAAAAGGTTATATTTTTAGGTAGGTGAGTAGGCTTTTAGAATCCAAAACTAAAATGAAATTATTGCCTAGACTATTTACAATTGTTGCACCCTTTGTCTTCGAATAAAAAACTTAAATGCGATTTATTATAAAAAACAGCCGGAGGCAAGGAAGAGAAAGCTTTGATTTCTTAGCAGTAGGAAAATTAAGCTAAATAAAGTGTTCCTGTATCTTTTATTAGCATTGGGCCCCTTCAGAGCTAGTGATTAACTTAAAACTGGTCAAAGCTGGGGTTTGTAGTGGAAGAAAGGAAAGTCAGCACCAGGGAGATAGATGGAGGTGAGGGCGAGAGGACCTGGAAAGGAGAGCAGGGCCTCGGCGGAGAGGCCAAGAGAGCACTTCGCCCAGAGCCTGGTGCCCAGTGAGCGCACTATGCGCGTTGGCCGCCCTGCTCAGGCTCACCAGAGCACCTGCATAAGACAGCCCCAGCCACTCTCGGCTTTCCGAGGGTGACTTCTCTTGGATTTCACTTCAAATCCAGAATGGGCCCTTTTTGCTCTTATTCTAAAAGCTCCCCCCACCACCTGGAGCGTGTGATTTGGCGCCAGCGCAACTTTTTGCTTCACCCAGCCTCAGGACGCACTAGGGCACCGTGTAAAATGCAGAGATAACCGACCTCTGCAGCTCACTGCCTGCCCCCACCCCGCCGGCTCCCATCTCGCAGGCTCCAGGACCACCCCTCCCCCTTCTCCAAGTCTACTCACCTCTTCCACCCTCTTCTCTCCTGCAGACGTGGCCCTTTATGTTGGCCGGGAAACCGGAGAGTGACCTGAAAGAAGTGGTGACCGCGAGCCGTTTGTGTGGAACTACAGCGTCCTGACCTTGGAGGTGCAAGTCTGGGAAAGGCGCGCTCCCGGGAGCGCGGCCCGGGAAGGCGACCCCTGCCCTCCCCGCTCCCTGTCTCTGCTTCCCCCTCGCAACGCTCCTCTCCCCATCCTACCCTGCGAGAACACTTTACAGCGACGAGGAGATTCGTTTCCAAACCAGAGGAGACCAACTGTACTTACAAATGCCCATCTATTTAACTTTATTAACTTCTACCATGAATGATTCTGCGAGCCTTGCTGGTCCAAGTGCAATATGTAATTTTATATATATAAATAGATAATAAGAGCCTATCAATGTGTTATCTTTTGTACAATATGGTGTAAAGTGTAGAACATAGAATAGCTGACTTTGACAGTCACATTTATAAAGTAATTCACTCAAAGATATATATATTTTTTTCAAACAAGTTTTGCTACTTTTCGAAAATAAATCTTTCTTTATATTGCTAAAAGCCCTGACACTGGTGTGATTTTAAAAAATAAAAAAACTTACTTGGAAGGAAAAAGTAGAAAACTATGGGGACATTTAATAATAAAAACGATTCTTTTAAGCTTCAATCCAAGGGACATATGTGTTATGGAATATTTGCAAAATAAGAATAAATAAAGTATAATGCATAAATACATAAACCTTAATCCAAACTTTTAGTAAAGAATTAAGTATGATTTTCACCACCAAGGTGCAGGTCAGATTTTGTACCGAAATCTTAAAAAGAAACTACTGCACGTTTTTGAAGTCTATTAGAAATATTGAAACTGTAAACAATGAGCAGGATTAAAGCTATTTATTTACACAGTTCAAGAGAAAAAAGAGCAGCCGAAGAAACCCCGATTTTCAGCTATTTTACAGTATAATTGCTGACACGAGCACGAAAGTAAACTTCAGGTTTTATAATTTTTCAGGCGTGGACGTGATCCCGCAATTCATGCTTGCAAACTAATGAAGAAATCGTGGCAACTATGAAAGATGTAAATCCCATAGCCTCAGTCTGTGTTTTACGATTTCCAAGTGCTACAGCATACCTTACATATTTCTTATTAATAATTTATTAGTTAATTCTCACAATAAACGCCCACTTCTGCATTTCGGTTGCTGTTACCCCTCGCGTTCAGCTCCCGCCACGACTTCCGGCGGGCTGGGTCTTAATTTAAACATCTTCCAGGCTACGGAACAGCTCCGCGGGGAAGATTAAGTAGAGATAAACAGAGAGGCGAGGCCGGGGAGCCTGGGATCGGGCTCCCTAGCTGCCCCGGCGCAGCCCGCAGCGGCCGATGCGCCAGATGCCACCGCGGCTGCTTAATGTTCGGGGTTATGACCGCAGTGTTTACAAGACGTCCTCGGTTATTTATACTGTTATTCCTCGCAGAGTGCCTTGAGACTTCCGCTTCATTTTCTCTTTCTTTTCCATTTCTCCCCGTTTCTCTCGCTCCATTTGGTACCTGGCCTAAGGACTTCCCCACCGCACCCCCTCCCGCACTTACCTCCAGCCAACGCCAAAACCCTCCAGCCAGGTGGAGCCTTCAGCCTGGAGCACCGGGAAGGATCCTTCTTCTGAACTTGTCCGGACCGGGAACCGATCCGCCCCAGTGTGCTCTGGGTCGGAGATAGTTAGCACTTCACCAAGTGCAATTCTCCATTCCCCTAAAGTCTTCCTCCATGTCATTTGTACACCGGAAGACATTTCCAGGTGTCACACTACCCCTCATCCGCACCTCAACTAGACTTTCAAAGGTTGGTGTTCCTTCACATCTACCAGAGGGATAGAGCCCTCTCCTAGACTGATCCAGAGTTCAAGCTGGAAGACTGGTATCAGAGCCGTTCAGTTGTTTGCCCTCCAAACTCAGAAAACTTTCCGTGTTTCTATTCACTTTGACAAACCAAATAAGTGCTTGAAATTCTGAGCACTCCAGGCAGGTGGACCCAGAGAGAAGTAACTTCTTGCTCAGTCACTGACATCTCCAAATTCCAAATGGATATTTTAAAATCTTCCTGTGTCCTACCTATAATTTGAAGCCTTGGCTCCAGGTGGGAGGCTATAAATAGACAATACGTGGATTCCAGTCCTGATTCTACATCCAGCTAGCTGTTTCCTCAAAACATCTGATCTTCAGTTTCTACATCCCTCCAAATAAAAATGATGATAATGACAGTAACAATCATAGTCATATTTTTCACTGACCAAATCCTTAGTTTGGCTCAAATCAGACTATATCCATGCAATAGAAGGAAAGGCTCGACGCAAATGTTGATTACTTGTACAAAGAGGCAGGTCAATTACCTATGCCTAGATCCAAACTAAAGTGTCTCAGGCATGAAGTTCAAGAGGGTTTATGTTTATACTATACAGGTGATGGTCTTTTTAGTGCATGAGCTAAAATGTGTCTCTTTGCAGCAACATTGAACACTTCTCCCCTTTCACCTCTCCTCAGTATTCTCCAAATTTGTTCAGAGCTCTCTAACAAATGACTCCTAGAACTCCAAAATCCAGAAAAACTCAGAGAGCAAAAACAGAGCTAAGAGCTGCAAATAGGATGATACTGATGTCTACTGGTGAGGACACAGTCCTGTCAGGGGTCTTAGTCAAGGGATCCTGGCACACTGGAGTCCCCATACAATAAAACAAACTGGGGAGGGAATAGCTGAGTGTTGGCTACCACTAGCACCAGGACAGGACAATGTGGCTGTCCTTCCTTGTGCACTCACACACCTCTACCATGCATTCACAATTTAAAACATCTCTCCATCTCCATTACCATCTTCGTGGGCCCTTCTTCTATTCCAGATCATCAGCATGCCCATCCTCATCGGCCTAGCTTCCCTGAACCTCTTCCTTTTTATACATCTTTCCCTAAAGCATGCAACCTCCAGCCCACCTGGTACCCAGCCCAGGTTCTTGTTCTATCACAATTTGGTCAGCAGCTGCAAAGCAGAAGTGGGGCTAGCAGTGGGGGGGAAGGCTTGGCCCCAAGCCAGAGGAACTGGGGTGAAAGATTCGAAGAGTCCTGTGGCTTCTAGGTTTTGAAAAGTACCTTAAAAAGCACTTTGAAAAAGAACCAGAAGAATAACCAAGGGGTTTATAGATGCCTGGAGGAAGAAAAAAGTGTCTGAGTTTTCAGGAGGAGCAGACATATTCGGACTGTACTGTGGCAAAGAAAATTCTCTCTCCTTCTCTCCTCCCCTTATCCCCTCTCTTTCTCTGTGACTGCCTGTATGATTTTTACAAGCTATTTAGTGTGCTTTTAGCAGGTGTTTCTCCTGTCAAATCAGAGACTTTTTCTCAAGCCAAGCGGCAAACAGAGCTCTGGTACCTGTGCTTACATACGTTTAATATTAGTGAACACACTACCCAAGGGGACTTTTAAGCCAGTGATTCTTCTGTATGTTTCAGAATCGCCCGAATGCTCCAGCCCTCAAGAGATGCTGATTCAGGAGGTATGAAGTGGGGCCTGAGAATTGGTATTGCCCACAGGTTTCTATGTGATGCTACTGCTCCTCTTCTGGGGACATTTTGAGAACTACAGTTTGAGACTTGTCTTATTAGGGAGACAAAAAGAGTTAATGCAGAAGGAAAGGAAATGCTGCAGAGGAGAATGTTTGTCTTACGAGGCTACATATTCTGGGCTCCAGCTTGATTCAATTTTCTATTCACTCCAGGATGGCACGCAATGGATGTTTAATACTTATCTGCAATTCTGGAAGTCAAACCACCCTTTCTCAGAGAATAAAAGATTTGATGCCCCTGGTGTCTGGACTTGTGTATGTTCATCTCCTGTCCTCAAAGATAAATTTCAGTCATTACATGATGAATTAAGACTTGGGTGCATTATGGCTGGGCTGTTGCTGAGTCCCTTAGGGGAAGAAAAATATCGGCGCCCTAGACTCACCCCTCTGCAAGTGCTTCCTTTCATTCATTCCCAGGCCAGAAATTTCCTCACCACTCCAAAGGGAGTAGTTGGATTTGCTCAAATGCCGTGCCCTGTGCATCGGAAAGTCAGCCTGGGGCTGGGGTGCCACGAAGTTAGGGATCAGGGTGAACGCTCAGTGAGCGCTGGAGAGAAGAGAGGCGAAAAGTGACATGCTTTCCGCAATTTTTCTGCCCGAGAGTTTTATAGAAATAGGTGGGAGAAAGTGAGAGCCTGCAGTTCTGACCCTGAGCCTACACTGCCTTCCGTATGTGGGTTTCCGGCACTGCGTCTGCGCCAGCGAGTGCAAGGACCGAAGCCCACCCGCCCAACGCAGAGACGCAGCCTGGGAAGACTCAGGTTTACTGCGGGAAGCGGGGAGCGCAGGCGCAAACCTGGCACGCTTGGCCCCGCCTAACCTTCTGGCTTAACTTTGCATCTTTTCCTCCAAATTCTGGTCCTGCTGGGGAAAACTCACTGGGTGCCCGCGGCACACTGAGAGTCCGTAAGACTTCCTCCAGGAGTCTTGTTTAGACGCGCTTTTGATCTGTGGTCTGGGCAGCCTCTACTGGTCCACCTTCCCCCATGTTAACCACCCCGAGGACTGGCTGCAGAACCCCCTGTCCCTAAGCAGAGGGAGGAGAAAGGGTGGGGAAAGGGAGAGGGAGCGCCAGCAACCACTTAGAATGTTAGTCTTAGGAGATCAGGAGGCTCAAGAGCAATGTCACGTGATGTTTTGTACCCAGCGCCCAGGGTACTGCCTGACACCTCAGTTAGGTGTTGAATGAAGAGTGAACCATTAGTTCTTAGAGGACCAGGGTAAGGAATAAAATAAAATGGAGGGCCTGGGGTGGAGTAATGGGGTTGTTCCTGTGATTAAACTGAACTTGGGCCTCTTACAGTGAAGTCTACATGAATATCTGAGAATAAATAAATAATAAGTAAAGCTAAGAGACATAATGTCTGAGTCCACCACATAGAATCACCTGGCAATGGGATATTTGAGCTGGCCTCCTATAACAATCAAATAAAATATTTCCCCTGAATGTTGTTGTTGTTGTTGTTAGGTGCCATGGAGTCCACTCGAGTCCGACTCATAGCGACCCTCATAAGGTTTTCAGTGGCAGACGGTTTCAGGATTGCCTTGGGAGTGGGTTGCCACATCCTTCTCCCCTTTTGCACTGCTGGGAATCGAACTTGAGACATCAAAGACTGCAGAGCAGCACTCTACCAACTGAGTTAAATCCCAGCCTTTCCCCTAAATGGTTATCTAGAAAATAGTAAATAATTATTAAATTATTCTGATACTCAAAATTGATTCAAATCACCTTGAGTGTGATTAAAAGAGGATATCATTTGGGTCTCCCCTTTTTTCAGTGAGTCCTCACCACCTTATCTGCAGTGAATCCTGTCCTAAATTCTATATTTCAGTACTTACTACCTTATTGATGATTGGTAATCATTATTTGGGGGGCTGGGATTTAGCTCAGTTGGTAGAGCGCTGTCTGCAGTCTCAGTTCATTCCCAACACCACAAAAATGGAAGAAGGACATGACAACCCACTCCCAAGGCAATCCCGAAACAATCAGCCATTGAAAACCCTATAAGGGTCACTATGAGTCGGACACCACTCAACGGCACCTAACAACAACAACACAATCATTATTTGGGCTGGGATTTAGCTCAGTTGGTAGAGCGCTGCTCTGCAGTCTCAGTTCATTCCCAACACCACAAAAATGGAAGAAGGACATGGCAATACAGTCCTGAAATAATCCTGAAACTATCAGCCATTGAAAACCCTACAAGGGTTGCTATGAGTTGGATGCGACTGGACAGCACCTGAAAACAACAATCATTATTTTCTTTCATTTCTCTGTTCACATACTTTGTGTCTATCTCTACTAGCTTAGCAACAGCAGGGACTCTGGCTGGCTGGTACCCTTGGTTTTCCCAGCACCTAGTACAGAGCCAAGGACAGGTAAGTACTCACAGAGGAATGGACAAAGCTTATGACAAACTTCATACAGGTACAGGTGTCTGCTGATTAAGGTCATGTTGTACATCTACCTCCACAGACTAGTTCAAATATACCATCTAACTTTAATTTTAGAATTTGTTAATAATCCAAAGCACTTGGGCATTTAACAGATACTTATTCCCTAAAACAAATAAATCTATAATTTAAAAAAACATCAATTCTGTTAAAAGGGCATTAACTCAAAACATTGGTCCATGTTACATCAACTGTGGATTCCTTTATTTTTTTTTTTTTTAGCACAAACTGCCAGGCAATGGGCCACAATAAGCTCTTTGCCTTCCAAAACAATGTGTCTCCATCCAGTATGCTGACCTTCACTGAGAAGTTATTGTTAAGGGATGTGGAGTCAGTGTCTGACTCATAGCGACCCTATGTACAACAGAGAAAACACTATTGCTGTGCTCCTCTGCTATTAATAGGGTTTTCAATGGCAAATTGTCTTTTGGGAGTGGGTTGCCAGGCCCTTCTCCTAAGCCTACAGTACCTGGTGTTCCCAGGAAGTTTCCCATCCAAGTACTAACCATGTCCAACCTTGCTTAGCTTCCAAGATGTGAAGGGATCGGGTGCCACAGTGGTACAGCTGCAGGCTCACTGACAAGTAGTACCCTATAACTCTTCTAATTGGTTCTTGGGGTCATTTACTAATGAATCTGATCTATAATAATTTTTCTTATGTGGTTTCAGTGAAGACATCTTTTGCTGCCCTCAAATATTACTTTCAGGGCCCCATCTCCCATTCAATAACTCTACTATTTTTTCTTCACAGCATGCTTTCATTTCCTAAAAAACAAAAACAAAAACAAAACAAAACAAAAAAACTCTGTTAGGTACTCACGATACTTCTGACACAAAAATGTATGTTGTTGTTCTCATACTAACCCAATTGTCTGACCCTAAATGGACTCACCTAGAGTCCTGTAATTTGAGTCTAACACTATTGACCTACAGTTAGCCTCAGACCCAAATGTCAAGGGCTCAGTCCCACAATACTTCCCCCATTTCAGATGCCAAGCTTCTAACTGGCAAGCTATAGACCAAAGGTTCCTATAACCCCTTCCTCAGGTTTGGTAATTTGCTATAATGGTTCCCAAAATTCAGGAAACCATTTACTTACATCTGTCAGCTTGTTATAAATAATATTACAAAGGATATGAGTAAACATCCAGATGAGGAATTATACAGGGAGAGGTCTAGAACTTCTGTCCTCATAGAGTCGGGGTGTGTCACCCTTTCAGCACAAGGTACACCACCCCAGAAGCTCTCCAGAACTTGTCATTTAGGTTTTGATGCAGGTTCCGATAGTGATCATGACTGATTAAATCATTGGCCAGTGGAGATTGATGTCAACCTCCATCCCCTCTCCTCTCCATGGAGCCAGGTAGGGATGAAAATTCCAGCCCTCTAATTACAAGGTTGCTTCCTCTGGCAACCAGCCCTTGCTCTGAAGCTAACTGGGAAATCTGGCCATTGGTCTTCTCATTAGCATACAAGAAGACACTCACTACTCAGGAGACTCAGAGAGTCTTAGATCACTCTTATATGAGGAACCACAATGATGACCTAAGACCTATTCACTATTATATCACAAAATTAAATTTCCCAATAAAGAAAAAAGAAATCCAAGATATCTTTAAACCCAGGAGATTTTTTTCCAATCTGTAGGGGTCATTTGGTTACAAGGAATGAATATCCATTCTAACTGACTAGAATAAAAAAAGGAAATGAAGTATTGTGAAGATAAGTCCAAGGAATCTCTGGCTTATCTCCATGGCAGAAAATAAAGAGTAAGAAGGACTTAGGGAAACCTGAAAAGTCATGAGTGAAACTACTCCTCTCTGGGGCTCTCTGGGCCCCTATTTTTGCTTTCTCTGCCAATCTTCTGCATTTTCTCCTCTGAAACCTGATTTTCTGTCCTGGGTAACTGCTCCTTAAATTTTATTTCATATGCATTTGGTTAAGTTGCTGCCTGTGAACTCAATTCTACAAGATTTGGTTTGGGGTTCTACTATCCAAAATGTCCATTACACAAAAGTAGAATTTTAATTTTAGGGATAGGGACCACTATTGGCTTATACTAGAAGGCTCTGATTAGATTCTCCAGGATGGTTGCACGCTCCTTCTCCCATCAGCCATGGTTGGCTGAAGATGGTTGGACAGATTTACTGTTGGCTGAGGCAGAACTTTTGAATGAGGGCTCTGGGTGAGCAAAGAATCCTAAATCTGTTTGCTACAAGTGTAATAGAATGTAGTCAGGGATGGGTTATCTGTATGTGGACCACCTGGTTTAATTCTGCCACACCAATGAGAAACAACAAGTTTTGGGGACAAGGCAGTGTTCTCAGGTCTTATCTTGTCTATGATGCAGAAAGGGACAGAAGTAACAAGCAAACATATTCATATAACCTAAATGATCTACTTGAATACAACTATTTTATCATGAAAATCACCACACTTTTTAGCCAGTAAAATACCATTTAGGGCCGTATTTAAGAAATATCAGCATAGACTCACTTTCTTAATTTTCTTCCTCCATTTGCATTTCACAAAGCACATTTATGTAAACTATTATATTTAATCTTCAGAACAACCCTGACCAGGAGGTATTACCATCCTTAGTTTTCATATAGGACAACTATGAATAAATGGCAGAAAATTGAATATAGAATTATGGTATTTCATGGAAAAGGAAATGGGCTCCTGCCTTCAACATAAGAGGGTCCCAACGATAGAAAAAAATAAGAAATATATAACTCTACTTGACAGCACCTATCAACAACAACAACAATCAATGCCCACAGAAGCAGAAATCAAGAAATCAAAAAGTACATTGCTTTGGGAAAACCTGTGGCAAAAGATCTATTTAAAGTGCTGAAAAGTAAAGATGTCACTTGGAAGATGAAGGTGCGCCTGACTCATAACATGGTTTTCTTGGTCAAATCATAAGGTTGTGAAAGCTGGGCAATCAGTAAGAGATAAAGGAGAAGGACTGATGCTTCTGAATTATGGTGCTGGAAACAAATATTGAATCTACCATGGACTGCCAAAAGAACCAACAGATCAGTCCTAGAAGAAATGCAACCAGAGTGCTCCTTGGAAGCAAGGATGACTAGACTGTGTCTTACATATTTTGGACATGTAGTCAGGAGAGACCAATCCCTGGAGAAAGACATCATGTTTGGGAGAGTGGCAGGTCAATGAAAAAAAGGAGAACTCTCCACCAGATGGATTCACACAGTGTCTGCAACAATGGGCTTAAACGTAAGTAAGATGGTGTGCCTGGCACAGAATCAGGAAGTGTTTCTGCCTGCTGTACATAGGGTTGCTATGAGTCAGACTTGACTTGACAGCCCCTAACAACAACAAGGATTGAACCCAGACCCTTTTTTGTGTGTGTGTGTCTGTGTTTTACTAAAGGTTGAACCCTAGCCTCACACATGCTTTGCAAGTGCTCTACCACTGAGCTGTACCTCAAGCCTATTTTCTACTTTTTATGTTGAGACAGGGCCCTGCTAAATCATGCAGATGCCTCTGACCTCAAACTTGGGATCCTTTTACCTTTGCCTCCCAAGTCACTGGGATTACAGGCATGTGCCACCACACCTCACTGCTCTAAATATGTTTTTAATCACCATCAGGAATCCAGAAAAGGAGTTTTAAGCAAAATATATTAGTTAAATATTCTAAAAAGCATTTTATATTCAGAATCTAATTCATTTTAAATCATTTATTCCCTTCTGGTCATTAAAATCTGGTGATTTACTAGTAAATTCATATCAGTTAATCTTTAACATATAATGAACCACTCCAAACCTCAACAGCTTAAAGCAATAAGGTTTTGCTATTGTTCATGAGTTTGTGGATCTAGGCCAGGCACCACTGTTCTTGCTGGCCTTGGTCATATACCTCTGGCTGCCAGGCAATTTGGCTAGGAGCTAGGTAATCCAGGACAGCGTTACACACCTGGCTGGTGGATGACTGATTATTGACTGTGGTGTGAAGGTGACTGAACCATGTTTCTCTCATCATCCCATAGGTTACCGTGTACTTGTTCCCAAGGCAACTGAGGAGAAAACAAATCACAAGTCTTCTTGTGCCTAAGTTCAAAGCGGGCGTAGTGTCACTACTGTGTTCTCCTGACTAACACCAATCACCAGGATATTCTAGATTCAGGAAGTGGGGAAATAGATTCAGCCTCTGGATCATAGACATTTCAAATCACATTGCATTGATTCTAAGGCATAAAACATGGATAAAGAGGGAGAAAATTTGGGACAACATTTTATAATCTACCTTATAAACATTTTTCAAAAATTTCTTCATATTTGCGGTCCAGCCCTTCTGAATCATTTTCTACTTTGAGTTGTCAATATCTAGAGGTTTGTCCCCCACACGTCTGTCAGTTTGCTGTACTGTGGGGGCTTGTGTGTTGCTATGAGGCTGAAAGCTATGCTACCAGTATCTCAGATACCAGCAGAGTCACCCATGGTGGATAGGTTTTAGTTGAGCTACCAGACTAAGACCACTAAGGCCACAAATGAAGGTAGAGAAGACTTCTACCAACTTCTGCCATGTGAAATAGATCAAACATGCAATCAAGATGTATTGATAATTACTGGTGACTGAAAGGCAAAAGTAGGAAATAAAGAAAAAGGCTTAGCAATTGGAAAATATGGTCTTGGTGACAAAAACAATGCTGGAGATCGCATGATGGAATTTTGTTAGAACAATTATCTCTTCATTGCAAATACATTTTTTACCAGCATAAATGACACATGGACTTCACCAGATAGAACACATAGGAACAAAGTTGACTACATGTGTGGAAAGAAATGATGGAAAAGCTTCATATCAAATGTCAGAACAAGACCAGGTGCTGATTGTGGATCAGACCATCAACTTCTCATATGCAAGTTCAAACTGAAACTGAAGAAAACTAGAACAAGTGCATAAGAGATAAGACATGACCTTCAGTATACCCCACCTGAGTTCAGAGACCACCTGAAGAACAGGTTTAATGCATTAGACACAAATGATAGAAGACCAGATGAGTTGTGGCATTACATCAAAGATATTATTCATGAAGAAAGCAAAAGGTTATTTAAAAAGATAGGAAAAAAGAAAAGACCAAATTACATGTCAAAAGAGACTCTGAAACTTGTCCTTAAATGTCGAGCAGCTAAAGGAAGACATGGTGAGGTGAAGGTACTAAACAAAAGATTTCAAAAGGCAGTTCGAGAAGACAAAATCAAATATTATAATGACATGGGCAAAGAGCTGGAGACAAAAATCCAAAAGGGAAGAATACGCTTTGTGTTTCTCAAGCTTAAGGAAGTGAAGAAAAAATTCAAGCCTTGAGTGGTAATAGTGAAAGATTCTACACAGAAAATATTAAATGATGCAGGAAATATCAAAAGAAGATGCAAGGAATATACAGAGTCATTATACAAAAAAGAATTGGTGAATGAACAACCATTTCAAGTGGTTACATATGATGAGGAACCAATGGTATTGAAGGATGAAGTGGAAGCTGCCCTGAAAGAATTGGCAAAACACAAGACTCCAAGAATTGATGGAATATCAATAGAGATGCTTCAACAAACACATGCAGCACTGGAGGTAATAACATGTTTTTGCCAAGAGATTTGGAAAACAGCTACCTAGCGGGACCAATCCCTTGAAGAGGATATCATGTTTGGGAGAGTAGCAGGTCAATGAAAAAAGGAAAACCCTCCACTAGATGGATTGACATAGTATCTGCAACAATGGGCTTAAACATAAATAAAATTGTGTGCCTGGAACAGAATGGGGCAGTGTTTCATACTGCTGTACATAGGGTTGCTATGAGTCAGACCAGACTTGAGCGCACCTAACAACAACAGTGGTTTGTACCCAATTTTGTCCTCTGAGTTATCATTAAAAACATTTCTTGGAAGAGTTCTCCTCTATTACCATTGAGATTTTCTTCTAATCCACTGATTCCTTATATGTAAGCTTCAATGCTGACCCTTTCCTGATTTTCTCAAGAAGCATAAAAAAATACTAATATAAACTAGTTATGCCACGTTTTCTTTTACTTATTATTACACATTTGGAAGTTCTCTGATCCTAGTTGCCTTGTTTATCATGTGTGATGGGCTGAATGTTGGCCCCAAAGATATCAAATTCTATTCTCTGGAAATTGTAAATGATACCTTATTTGCAAAAAGGGCCTTCGCAAATATGAGTAAACTAATGACGTTTAGACGGAGACATTACCCTTGAATGTTTAGGTGGGCACACAAATATCCTTATAACGGAAAGAGAAAAGGAGATTCAATACACAGAGGAGGAATGAGTGATGTGAAAGCAAAGTTAGAGATCAGAGTGATAAAACTGCAATCAAAGTAATACCAGGGCCCACTAGAAGATGGAAGAAGCCGGAACTGGATTCTCTCCTAGAACCTTCAGAGAATGCATGGTCTTGCAGGCTACTAGATATTGGTTCAGTAAAGCCAATATTGAACTTTTAGTCTCCAAAACCAAAAGGGAATAAATTTCTATTATTTAAAGCACAGTTTTAATGGTAACTCATTTGTTACAGAATCCATGGAAAACTAATCTAGCATATGATAGGTAATTCTTTGCATATATTTCAGCAAGAAAATGTGACAGCATCATCTACTTATGGTTAACTTGTTTTCTTACACCATTTAAAGCACTTGGATGTCAATTTGTAAGAAAATACAAAATTATAGTTATTCCCTCAATGATGCATGATTTTATTATTAACATTACTTCTGTATTTCCATTCCCTTTACTGCACAATATACTATTTTTCTGATATGGAATCAGAGAATAATTTTGTTAAAGATATTTTCACTGTAATTAAATCCAGCATGACTACTACCAATAATAAAGGTAACTCAAACCAAGAGACCAATGTTAAGAGACATCCCAATTTTAGAAATATGAAAATGTGGGGAGAGGAAAATGCACCTTAGAATGGTGATAGATAGTAACTCACTTCATCTCGTCCATCACAACTGAGTTTTGACTGTGTGCACAACCTTGTGTTATGCACTGGAAATAAATGAGTAAAATGATATGTTGTTGGCCTCTACCTTGGCTCTTTCTCTCTAGTACTCACAGTATTTCATCTATGCAAGGGCCTGGAAGGGCAGGGCAGCAACTGTGTCCTGGAAAGCACCAACTGTGCCAAGTTTCAGACAGGCCAGCTACCAAGACATAGAGGATGGCCCCGCCATGATCCAGACACCAGGCTTCAGAACCTCAACCTGCCACTTATGAAGCTATCCCAACATGGAGAACTCCCACCTACTTCTGCCTCAGGTTAACCAATCTCCCAGTGGTGGGCGAATGCCTGGAAAAGTGATTCCAAAAGGTCTTACCCTGTACCTGTCCTAAAGAGTTTTATTTTTATAAGGCTGAAGTTGGATCTCTGGCTGGTTGGATATGAGTTATATTTGAGGGGATGTCATTCTTCTCCACTGATATACAGGCAGCCATTTCACAAATACATACTCTAAGCAAAAAAGTTTTCAATACATGATAGGTGCCTTTTCCAACACAAAAACTATGAATGCCAGATCATCAGGCAGCCACACTGTGATACCTGAGCTGAACTTTCCATTACCCATCTGCCAAGCCTTCTGCATCATCCTAAGACTTTCTCAAGCACTTTAAACTCTCCAGACATTTTTATCTTCAACACTGCTCTTCTACTTTTTCTTCTTTCTTGGATCTTATAAAGTAACTCATATTATATGATACTAAATTCCACTATCTTTCTCATGATTCTACCCAGGTAATTCAAAGTTATTAAAATATTAGTTTGTTGTTGTTGTTGTTGTTAGGTGCCGTCGAGTTGGTATCCGACTCATAGTGACCCTCTGTACAACAGGGGAAACACTACTGTCAGTGCTTCTCTGCTGTTCATAGGGTTTTCAATGGCAGATTGATTTTGGGGAGAGGGTTGCCACATCCTTCTCCCAAGCCTACAGCTTCTGGTGTTCCCAGGTGGTCTCCCATCCAAGTACTAACCAGGCCCGACCCTGCTTAGCTTCCAAGATCTGATGGGATCGGATGCCACAGGGCTACCGCTGCAGGCAAAATAATAGTTTATAAAAACTAATATTTTCACTTTTTTCTTCAGTATTTGAGTTTGGACCCAGGCCCACACACATGCTAGACAAGTGCTCTATCCCTGAACTGTACTGCCAGCTCTACCTTATCTTCTTATTTTTTTATTTTGGGACAGGATCTCACTAAATTGGACAGGCTGTCTCTGGCCTTGAACTCATGATCTTCCTGTCTTCACCTCCCAAGTAGCTGGGATTACAAGTGTGAGCCACTACACCAGCTAAAAGTGTTATTTTCAAAACAGACAGTCCTGATCTTTGTAGCCTCTGCCACCAAGTTTCTCTGACCCCAAGCTAATCATTTAATCTCTTTGTGACTTGGATTCTTTAACAGAAAGATTTCTAAAGTTCCTTCTAGGATTTTAAATTTTAAAAAGACACTAAGAGGATGATGACCCAAGGGCATGACAGTCTCTGAAGACTTAAACCACCAAAAAATATAATGCTTCATCATACTTTATTTCTCCCATCCACAGGTTGTGGAAGATTGTGCCAAGATTTTCAGATACCTAAGTTACATTCGAGGGCTGGGATTTAGCTCAGTGGGTAGAGAACTGTGCTGCAGTCTCTGAGGTCCTGAGTTCAATTCCCAGCACTGCAAAAATGGAAGAAGCGCCTGGCAATCCACTCCCAAGGCAATCCCAAAGCACTCAGCCATTGAAAACCCTATGAGGGTCACTATGAGTCGGATACCAACTCGAAGGCACCTAACAACAACAACAACAGGTTACATTCAAGTACAATGTTTCATATCAGTCCATGAGACCTATCTTTAATCTTTGTCTGCATCTTCCAGAAGTAAAATTCTGGGCCAAAGATTATAACCAAATTTAGGGTCCTGATATGTATTGCTTTTCATTTATATCACACCAGCAATTTCCTAGTTCATTTCTGGACTGAATTAAAATTTAACTCTTTTTTCTCTCACCACATAGAGAAATTTAATCATCACACATATAAATAGAAAGATAGGTAGAGATTAATGGATTTCTCTCTTCTCTAATTCATACTGTCATCCCTCCTGGGTCAACTTGCAACTTTAAAAAATTGTTTCTTGGGAAAATATTGAAAGAGAACATGAATAACTTGAAACCATCACAACTGTGCTGCTGTTGGAGGAAGAAGTAATGTGGCTTTGAAATCTTGCCTTTCCTGAGGCCATCCTTAAGAATCTTAAATAATAATGGTAATTCCACCTGTTTACTTCACAGAACAAGTTTTATCCCTAAACCAGAAAACTCCAAAACATAATATTGCCTGTTTTTTGTTTTGTTTTGTTTTGTTTTCAGTACTTAGGGGTTGGACCCAGGGCCTCAGGAATGCTTTGCAACTGCTCTACCACTCATTGCAACCTCAACCTATTTTTCTTTTTTTTATCTTGAGACAAAGGCTCACTAAGTTAGGCAAGCTATCTCTGGCCTCGAGCCTGTGATCCTCCTGCCTCCATCTTGTGAGTCACTAGGATTACAGGCTTGTGCCACCATACCTGGCTAGATTGCTAC
Organism: Pedetes capensis; assembly: GCA_007922755.1. Taxonomy (NCBI): domain Eukaryota; kingdom Metazoa; phylum Chordata; class Mammalia; order Rodentia; family Pedetidae; genus Pedetes; species Pedetes capensis. The sequence goes on along the minus strand of VMDO01007128.1, from coordinate 3,644 downwards.
CAAATTCAACTAGGTTCTGTTAATTAACTTTCTTCTGATCATAAAATAATCTAGTTTTGTTTTAAAGCATTTATAAAGAAAATATTTACCTTCAGATACATATGGAATAATAAAAATGATGGAATTTGGTTAATATTAAACATACAGCCGATGTTCTACATTCTACTTTTAGAGAATATGAGCCTGGGATTCCACAATCTCCTTTGAGCGCACATCTCTGATAAATTAAGGACCTCTCACTTGGCACCACCTCTTAAAGGTTCCACCACCTAGTTGTTCCACGCTGGGGATCAAGCCTTTAACACATGAACTTTTGGGAGACTTTTAAATTCCAATCTATAGCAGTCAGTTAATATTACAGAATATACTTTGTGGCGTATCATACAATTATTTTTGGAAACATGGCTTTTAAAGATTAGGTAAAATGCCATTCAATCTATAAATCATAATTTGTATTTGATCATTTAAGTTGTTTCTATTTTTTCCTCTAATAAGTAATACTGTATTGAACATACTAATATATCCTTAAACATTTGATTACCTCTCAGAAACTGCAGAGGAGGGAGGACAGTGACACAGCCTCAGGAAAAACATTACCTTAAGTGAACAGGGGTAGAATGGAATGGACCAAAATGCATAGCGAAGTGTGGATGTGGAAAAAAGCATTTACCTCAGGGAGCATGAGAAACTGAACCTGGCCATCCTCTAAACTAACCACTAGTTAGGGACCTTGGGACATAAGGAGCAATATGAAAAGTCTCCCCTCTAATATCAGTGAAGATCATGTGAAGAGACTGGATTTCCATCTCCACCTGACAATGATGAGTTAGCCCTTCCTCTCCCTGTTGGGTGGCATTAGAGGAGGTTTAGAGAAGAGTCAAGACTTTTATCACCATTCAGCAATAAAAAAAGCACCCCTATACCTCATTGTCAATGAAGATAAAAGAGAAACCAGAATTCCCACCCCTGTCCAGCAGTAACAGAACCATTCTACCCTCAGGTGTTCTAAGAAATCAGGTAGGACACCTGTCCCTTTATCTCTAGTGGGAAGCAACAACATGGCTAACTTGTTTTCTGCCAGAGTGGCATTGAGAAAGCCAGCCATAACAGAAAGTTTATGTAGGATCAAGCATTTCACAATACCAAAATGTCTAGGTTAAAATTAAAAACCATGAACCCAGCCAAGTGTAATGTTATATTTCTGTAATCTCAGACATTAGGTTGAGGCAAGAAGATTACAGGTTTGAAGCCAGAGGCAGCCTGTGCAACTTAACAAGATCTTGTCCAGATAGAACAATAGATAGATAGATAGATAGATAGATAGATAGATAGATAGATAGATAGAAAGATAGATAGATAGATAGATAGATAGATAGATAGATAAGATCTGGGAATGTTGCTCAGTGGTAGAGTGCTTGTCTAGTGCAAGGCTTTGGGTTTAATCTCCAGTACCTCTCCCCGCCCCCACACACACATACACAGAAAACCAGGAAGAACTCAAAGAGAATGAAAAACAGGTAATCAACAGATGTCAACACTGACACAACAGAGCTATCTGAACCATCTGATGAATACTTTAAGCAGATGTGATTTAAAATGTCTCAAAAAGCAATTACAAACATGATTGGAACAGATAAAAATATAAAACCTCAACAAAGTAATGGAAAGTTTCAGCCAAGAGGAAGAAAAAAAGAGATGGAAAAAAAGAGGAGAAAGAAGAGGGGAAAAGAAGAAGTGGGGAGTAGGAAAAAATATAAAGAAGAAATTTTCGACCTGAAGAATGCACTAGCCAAAATTAAAAGCTTAGTGGATAGGCTTAATGGCAGAATGGAGGTGACAGAAGAAAAAATTAGTGAACTGGAAGATAGAACAATCAAATTCTAAACAAAAAAGAAAAGAATTGAATAAAATGACTAGAGCCACAGGATCTGTAGCGTTATAGCAAAACATTTCTTGTTTATGTCATCAGAAACTAATGAGAGAGAAAAGAAAACAGATTTGAGGAGGTATTCAAAGATATAATGGCTGAAAAGTTTTTAAATTTGGCAAGAGATGTACATATATAGACTCAAAGAAAAGAGTGAGCTTCAAACAGAATAAACACAAGGAAATCTAGGATCAGGAACATTATAACTAAAATTCTGAAGACTTCAAGATAAAAAAGTTTTGAAAATAACTACTGAAAACTGTTGTTGTTGTTGTTGTTGTTGTTGTTGTTGTTGTTGTTGTTGTTAGATGCCATTGAGTTGTGTCCGACTCATAGCGACCCTCACAGGGTTTTCAATGGCTGATTGTTCTTTTCAGGATTGCCTCTGGAGTGAATTGCCACGTCCTTCTCCCATTTTTGTGGTGCTGGGAATCAAACCCTGGACCTCAGAGACTCCAGAGCAGCACTCTACCAACTGAGCTAAATTCCAGCCCTTATTATACATGTTGTTGTTGCTAGGTGCTGTCAAGTCATGTCTGACTCATAGGGACTCTCATAGGGTTGTCAATGGCTGATTGTTCTTTTTGAGATTGCTTCAGGAGTGGATTGCCATGACCTTCTCTTGTTTTTGCAGTACTGGGAATCAATCTTGGGACCTCAGAGACTACAGAGCAGTGCTCTGCCAACTGAGCTAAATTCCAGCCCCTGAAAAATGATACTTTACTTAAATCACTAAAACAATTTTAATACCTGTGTTGTCAGCTAGTGTGTTACTGTGGCAAATATCTGACCAAAACAAACTTATGGGAAGAATGATTTACAGGGGCTCACAGTTAGAGGATCACAATCCATAGAGACTGGGAGGCAAGATGGCAGAGCAGAGTGGCAGGGCCTATAGCACAGACCCTCACATCATGGTGGATCAGGAGGAGAGAACCCCTGAACCAGGGAGTTTTGGCAAAATCTTGGGAAGCCTACAGCAAATGACCCTCTTCCACAAAGCTAAATACCACCTTCCAAAGTTCCATAGCCTCCCAAGACAACACTGCCAGCTGGGAACCAAACATTTAAACACATGACTTTTGGGAACATTTTAGATTCGAACCATGACAATACAAATATATTTCTTATCTTAGTTCACTACAGAAAAAGTTTCAATCTTAAACATAATTGGGGCCCAAGGATATATAGAAAAGTATTACCATAAAAAGATAAGCAAATGGAAGAGAAGTCTTTGGTGGTGGTGGGAGATGGGGGGAGGAAGTGCACAAGAGGGTAAGGGGGAACTTATTTGTGTAATATACAATAAAATGCATATATGGAAATGTCACAATGAAATGCATGTCAGAATGAATCACATTAAGTTGTACATTTAAAATTTCTAATAAAAAAGAAAAAGAATATATATATACATATACATACATACATATATATATATATATATACATATACATACATATATATATATATATATTTCTTATCTAAAATAGTGGAGGCCAGAAAGAAATAACAGTATTTTTACTTAATAATAGAAATTGTTAAGATAGAATCCTATACCCAGAAAAAAAAATTTCACTCAGAAATGAAGAGAAAATTAAAGATCCAAGATGAAGTAAAACTAAGAAAATTAAGCTTTTAAATTAGCAGTTTCCAGCATACATATACTAAAAAAAAAAAAAAAAAAAAAAAAGATGGCTGAAGAAAGTTTTTTTAAGTA